>JAVJIF010028980.1:0-62169 GCA_038442645.1 Agave tequilana
ATTATCCACATACAACAGCAAATATATAAGATCACCATTGCACTGCTTGAAATAAACACGACTGTCATACTCACATCGGGTGTACCTGGCCTTGATCATAAATGAGTCGAACTGCTTGTACTATTGCTGGGAGACTGCTTAAGCCCATAAAAGGACTTCTTAACAAGACGTCATATTTTCTTAACCCTCATGAATGAACCCTTCGTGTTGCTTCATGTATATCCAATACTCTAGCTCACCATGCAAAAAAATTGTTCACGTCCACCTGCTCCAACTCGAGACACCTTGACCCACGATTGCCAACAACACAACCGAATGCTGTATGTTTGACTACAGGAGAGAGAGAGAATCTCACTATAGTCAATACCCTCCTTTTAAGAATACCTTTTAGCAACTAGCCTTGTCTTATATTGCTCAGTCCTTTTTTTTGAATGACACCTACAACACTATCGGTTTAAACCCTTAGGAAGATTCACCTAAGCTCATGTTTGATTCTCTCCAGAGACTCCATCTCATGTTCCATGGCTATGGCCCACTTATCACTGTCATCCACCTTGATTGCCTCCTTTTAACTGTTAGGATCTCCAGCTTATGTTACTAATGCAAAAAAAAAAAAAAAACTTGATCCGCTTTCCAGCCATATCTGATTGATGGTACTGAAACTCTGTCTAGCCGCCTCAACGGTCTATGTTGCACATGTTGCTCCTGAGTGGCTTCCAGTGTTCAAAAAATCGGTTTCATTATTCGTGCGATCTAACACTGAATAATGATTAACCTGGGATTAATTAGGTATTAATCATTTTTGAATATTTTAATATATTTAATTATATTTATACACAACTACATCTGAATATATACAGCTAATCTTTTAAAATGCCTAAATATTATACTAGCATCTAGATGTAAAGTTATAAACCATTATACGATGAACAACAAGACAATATAAATAAATAGTAAAAAAGCAGTAAGAGAACTTATCTCTTCGCATTAGTAATACAAGATTTCAAATTTTACAACAAAAATATAAATTATAGAACTTACATGTAAAATAAGATAAATAAAAACTAGTCAATTTATCAATCAAAATAATAAGTTTTAAAGAATGATGGAGAAAGATTGCTAAATAAGTTAATTTGAAAAAAAATCAAAAATAATAAAACATAGGTATCACTTTACGCAAAATATACGATAATAAAATAATAATAATTCATCTACTATTTAATAAAAGATAGTTATCAAATCATCAACATCACAACATAAACTACTTAGCGATCCAACACATACAAAGTGACAAGTTTTTCAATAAAAACATATAAAATGCCTAAATGATTAATTGGGGATTAATCAGGGATTAATTGGGGATTAATCAGGGATTAATTGGGGATTAATCATTTTGGACTCAATTAATCGCCCGAGCGCATAATCAAAGCGTTCAATGTAATATTAAGTGGTCTGCCAACGAATAGGATTAATCGGCCAATTAATCGACCGATTAATCCAATTTTTAGAACACTGGTGGCTTCACGTATGTCTCCGTCTGAAATTGAAGAGTCTTCATCTGACCAGACAAACTTATTGGAGTCATCTAAAAACTCAAACCCCTCCCTAAGAATATGTTGAATTATCTAAAACCTCACTTTGCGACTTGTCCTCTGTCTGACTTTGCTTGCAATATTAAATCTTCACCAAAGACCACATCTCTGCTAACAAAAGCACTCTTCTCTGAATCTCAAAGCAAGTATGCTTTGATTCCCTTGGTGAAACTGATGAAGTAACACCTCTTTGACTTGGACTGCAGCTTGTTCCTCTTTGACTATCAACCAAACTGTATATCGAACAATCGAATATCCGTAAGGTTGAATCCACTGACACACCTCGTCATCTCTTCTGGGATATGAAGATCAACGGCCTTTTCACTGAATTAGCTTGCATGACTCACTGCTTTTGGCCCTCTGCCCAGGAAACTTTATTCACTAAGGTGTCTAGCTCACTCCATTACATTAACAACCTTTCAAGTCAGAACAAAGTAAAGAACTGGCATCAAGCAACGTGGGTGTTTTACGGAAGATTTCTAAGAGTCCTTCAGGTGGGACCAAACTTTTGGGTGGATACCTTGTATGTTATGTATATGGATATATGTATATATATGGATATTGTAGGATGGTGAATCGTAACTCAATATTAGTAAAGTTTTGTATATAACTATGCCTTGTGATATGTGAACTTTAGTACCCTGAGTTGGGATGGAACTGATTAATAACTTGTGTTATTAAAAGAGTGTTCTTTGAGTAGTTATGGATATGTTGATTGTTGATATTATATTCGGACACTGATTGAATATTTGTGAATAGGCTGATGTTAACCGAAAGTATTATGTATGTATTAGGGCAGACTCTCAGTTTTTAGAGAGATGCTGCCAAAATTTCATAAATTATGAAGATTATGAATTTAAGTATGATGAAACAGTGATTATAAATTTGGGACCGTTATATATTTATATATATATATATATATATTATATATATATATATATATATATAATATATATATATATATTATTTAAGGATAGACGTGGGTACATGTAGAAAGATTTGAGCTAAAATCCTTCCCACCCAAACTCAATTCCAGACATTCAAATACATTATCCACTCTGTTGAAGTTGATCTACATTATTTAAAGTAACTAAAAACCAAAAATCAAGTGTTTTGAATACTTTTTGCCCATCCATCAAGCGGCCCAAAATGGACGATCGAAAATAGCATTTTACTTAGATATATGACTTTAGACATATAAATTCTCGATTCGACCATTTGATCATGATCTAAACATTTAAAAAATCCTACATACCAATTTTTGTTAGGTTTCAAATATTATACACCGTTAAACTAACCAACTCACTATTTCGGCCGTTCATTTTGTGCCTACTTAACGGAAGGGCAAAAAGTATTCAAAATACTTGATTTTTGGAGTTTAGTTACTTTAAACAATGTAGATCAACTTCAACAGAGTGAATCTTGCATTTGAATGTCATGGGATTGAGTTTGAGTGAGAAGAATTTGGGCTCGAATCCTTCCGCATGTACCCAAGACTATCCCCCCACACACACACATACATGTACATACATACATACATACATATATATATGAGTTTTGCAATGAAGCTTGAGCAGTAGAATAGTTCAGAGTTTGAGACCGATTCTCTCTTGATTTTTTAGGAAAAAGTTGTTACTGTTATCATTAGATATCATTTACATTTTTGACGTTTCCAAATATCAGTTTGTGCCCCTGAGTTGGAAGTCGTGGCTACGCCACTGATCTTGACCCATCTGTTTTCTTAGTTATATGAAGCCAAGTTGGCACATGACAAAGGCAATTTCAGAATCAAAAGGGTTCAAGTATCAAGCCGACTGCCATATTACTCTCAAAGAAATGCATAGCATAATATCACAAACAGAGAACAAACTGAAAGCACATGGGACAGAGGGTATGAGCACAGCGACTCAATCTGTGGTTTGAGAAACTCATAAATAAACATAAGAGTTTTTGAATCAGGTGCTGCAACTACTTGATCTTATCTTGTGTTTTCAACGTACAAGAGGCCATTGCAGTGAGGATCCCCCCTCAACCCAGAAGAAAAAAAGTTGTGCTTTCCTTTTTTGTTCTCGGCTGCCTCAAGGTTGACAATACCACATCAGCAAGAGACTCAGGAAACCTTATATATTCCTTTTAATTTTACACGATGCTTGGCGCCTCCTGGGATGTGTCTTTTAATAACTTTATGATGTGATGAATATTAACCTTTCTAGTGTTGTACTATGTCCATTTTGCCACCTTCACTTTTCCTATTCCATTACTGCTGGTCATCGCTAGAATAAGTAGTACCCATGTATAGAAGAATCAATCTCCTTTGTCTAATTGCCTGACTCAGCGTTCAGAAGTGGAAATACCACACATTTGTCATTAGATCATCCCCGGATAGGGGTGCAAATGGATCGGATATGAAGCCTATATCTCATATTTGTATTCTTTAGCAAATCCCAATTCAGATATGAATACGGATATCTTAACCCACTAACCATATTTGCCTGTACGAATTCGAATTCGGATCGAATTCAGATATTTGTCGGATATTAGTCAGATATTGGCGAATATGAACAAGAAAAAGTAAGCAAAAATGAGTTTAATCTTAATTTTAGTATTTTTTTTTTTTTGTGAGAAATGTTAAAACTATAAAAAAAAAATCACATGGGCATATATTTTTATAACTAGAATATCACATCATCAAGTACTTAGTGTATTTGAACTATATTTGTATTCAGATATATTCAGTATATTCAAATATGTATTCGGATATGCCAAATATTTTTACTATTACCATATCCATATTCATATTCTAAACTGATATCGGATACGGATATCTACATTAAAAATAGAATACGAAATTGGATATATTGCAGGTATCCATATCCATTTGCACCCCTATCCCCGGACCTCTCCGATCTAATCTCAATGCGAACACTGAAAAGTTCTTTTAAATATGTGTTTCAGAGTCAGAAGAAATGACCTCTTCTACATCCAACAACAAGCAAACCACCCATATTATCTTTCATATTTGTTCAATCCTAGTAGTAATCTGCTTTTCGAGACCAGTAAACTCCATGACTTTGCTAACCTGGTTTCTCTGCCACCATGAACATGATTATGATGTTCTAACTTTATTCAGCAAAGAACCACTTGATTCACTTTCCCGTCATTTTTGTTAGTTGTTACCCTCATCGTTTTTAACATCTTGGTTACTAAATGTGCAGCTAGAGGTTCTTTGTGACAGCAAACTCAGCTTAAATGATTTATAAACAGTGGAGGCTTCAATGATTTATAAACAATGGATACAGCTATGATATTTTGAGGCACGGGTTTCATTTTCAAAAAATGTTAGCTAAAAATCAAAATAGAAAGTACTATGATTGGACTTAAAATTAGGGATACGCTCGTGGAACATTGCACGCCAAGACGTCGTGCCTCATTGAACTTTTTTCCAATATTGTTTTAAAGTCAAAAGCAGCCAATTGGGGTTTTGATTGATAAATTTCAAGTCGATAGTGGGACTTCTGTTAGGATTTGTGACTGGAATACATCGTGAAGGTAGACGAAACTTCAGAGATCAAAGAACGGATGTACACAAGGAGTCATGCAAATTACAAGTCGACTGATACTGGGTATAGTCGCCAATCACATGAATTAGTCGACTAATACATTGTATAGTTGACTATGTTGGCCAACAGAGAGTTGGGGTTCTCGAATTTAATCAGAGTGCCCAACTAGTATTTGGGCCTGGTCGACTAATACCTTGATCTAGTCGACTAATGGCGAATCTGATAGTTTTCTTTTCTGAATCTGTTTCTGAATTCGAGTTTTCTTTATTTGAAGCAGCGGTGATTATTCGTATTGATAAAATTTGTTTAGGACTAGGAGAGTTCTATGGTTTATAAATAACCCTTTGGGTAGCCTTCAATGTAATTCAATGAATTTATAGTTTCTAAGGGTGTAATTCATCTAGGTGAGAGATTCGTAAGAGAAGCTTAGCCACAAGGTTTGCTATCAAAAGGCTTATAATCTTCTAAAAGTTTATCCCCCTTCTCCCATAGACGTATACACGATCTGTTTAATCGGTGGAACCACATTATATTGTGTGTTGGCTTCCTATCTACTTTAAAATGTCTTCTTTTTCTCTTCTTCTCGTTGCCTTAGTAGACCCTGTAGTTAGTTTTCGCTGCAACGTCCCGTTCGATCCGGTCGTGAGAGCGTTCCAAATTCACAACAATTGGTATCAGGACATACAGATTGTTTTACAACAAGTTAGACTTCAACTCAAGCATACATGTTCTCTGGATCATTCAGCTGAAAGTAGCAACAACGATGAGGCTTTAGTTTAAACTCAGAGTTCTAAGCCTAAACATAGAAGTGGACTATTAAAATTTTACTATGACAGTTTAAAGCGTAATATGTAATATCTAGTATATGAATTATTTTTATAAAAAAGTTGATATTACAGTTGACAACGAACCAGTTTAAACCATAACTTTTATAAAAATTAACCTGTTTTGAAAACCCTCAAACTGAAATAGCAGAACAATGAAAATCTCTTGAAAACCACTAAAACTAACACAGAGGTTTACCGTGCTCCATGATAGCACCATATCTCATCAGATACATGAAATGATCCTCTCATCAACAAAACGGCCACATTTTGAACTTACCATACACTATAGTTACATTCGAATATACAAATTATTGTGCACTCATTAAAACACGGGCCGCCTTTATCGAGCATGCTTCCGATGGGCCGATGGGTCGATGAGTCAACAAATAGGGCAAAACTTATGCAAACATTCATCACAGTCCTCCTTAACCAACTCAAAATCACTCTCTAATCACAACAAGAACCTAAAAAACTAAAGTATTGTAACATCAATGATTCATCTATTAGCATGCACGGATCTCAAAACAAATCTAACACAAAAAAATAACTGCTGTGAGAAAAAGATCAATACTTTCCAAACTCATCCACATAAACAAAACAGATCAGATCAAATATAAGGGCATAGAGATCATTCAAGACCCGCTGCAGATCTAATCAATACCATCATATTTATTCAAAAATATTTTAAGAAACAAATAGTTGACAGAAAAAGTTGGTTACTTGAGGGAAGTTCTCGCTCTGAGCCCAGACGCTGCCATCGTGGCCGATGATGGCGGCGGCCGTGAGATGCTGGCCGTCGATCTCGCACATGAGGTGATCGTCGACGTACGCTTGCCACGACATCCTCTCTCTCTCTCTCTCTCTTCTCCTCTCTTGCTTGGTTCCCGGGTTCTCTCTCTAGGTTACAGCTTCGGAAATTGTGAGATGAGAAAGAGATTGGAATATTTTCTCTGAAGTGGAGGCGATATCGGACGCGAGAGTACACCGGCCCAGTCCACTGAACTGTATTTTATAGATGTCTTTGGCGTCCGGGAATTTCTGTCTGGTAAATTTTAATTTACCCCCTTAATTGCTATTAAATTTCGGCAAAGCCCTACTGACCAAATGACGACCCCGCTAAACAATTTAGAAAATTCTCTGGGCCTACTTGATCAATGGATTGAATTGGGTTTTAAGGTGGATTCTAAATTTCACAAGGTCAAAACCAAATATAGTTCCGAAAGGGCCCCTGAATAGATATTATAGTGCAAACAGGGTTACGGAAACAAATTTCTCTTTCTTTCTTTTATCATCGGAACTTAATCACTGAGAACTGTAATTACGATAGTACCACTGACTGAGATTTAGCAACCTGTTTTGTGAGGACTCGTGTCCTCGGTTGACTCAACTGCATGTCAGCTTTTTTGTCCGAATCCGAGCACAAAACAGCTGACGATTCCACGTATTATTACGTGATTTTTTTTTTTTTTTTTTTGCTTTTTTTTTTTGGGCTTTTGTTCCCTTTGTGTTTTTCTTTACGCTGTTTGGTTAAGGGTGGAAGTGAGGAAGTGAGGAATTGAGGAAGTAGTAATAATTCTCTTTGAAATTTGAGAATTGGTTAGTAAGTTTTCTGGTGTTTGGATGTTGTTGGAAAGTGTGGTTTGAAAAATATTTTATCTTTTCTGATGTTTGGATGGTAATGTGAAAGTGGAAGTGGAAAAGTTGACCACAAAGTTGACCGTAAAATAATATTAAAATAAAAATTAATTAAGAAATTAAAAAAATAGACTATAATTAGAATGCAAGTGAGATTTACATGGTCAAAAAATTAACTGTTTTGTGCTACAATTTATTACAAATGTGATTTACATGACAACAAAATTAACTATAGCACTCTGAAAGTGAGGAAATGGTTGTGTAAAAGAGAAAAGATAAAAGGAAAAGAGGTTTCCTTATTTTCCTTTTCCGGTGTTTGGATCGATAGGGAAGTGAGCAATTATACTTCCCTATTTCCTTACTTCCGCCCACTTCCTTGCAACCAAACAGCCCCGCCTAAATTAGATTCCGGTAAAATTTGGATCTATAATATTAAACTTGAATCGGATTTGAGTCGGATGCGGATCTAGCATATTAGACCTAAATCGGATTGTGTTAAATATAAAAATACGTTTCTTAGTCCCAAATTTCTCTTTTAGTTTTTTAGATCAGATCAAATCAAACTCATTTTTACCTATTGGGGTCACATTTAGATTTGGGTCGGAGCTTGATTGCATAGATCTAATCCGAATCAACCGTTAACACCCTAGCTGCCGTTAACAACCCTAGCTGCTATGCATTTGAAATCAAGAATAATTTGTGTTCCACCGTCTCCTCGGTGTCTAATTCTAATCATCTGCTAGTACAGAACTGGGGTGGTTGCTCACACCACCACCCATGCCTTTCAGAATCTTTGTCTTCAAATACTGGAGCATTCCCTTTACAGGGCAAAGTCCACAGCCAGGCACATTGAAGTGCAATGCAGTTGCTCTGGATTTCACAATTCTTTAAAACATTGTGACACTATCTGGCTCATGTTTCTTTCCCATTTCTCACCTTTTTTGACAACAGTTGCTGCCATGTTTCATCAACTTCTGAGGACTGCTGAGAGCTGCAGCTGGCAATGGATTTTTGAACATTGAGATCCACATTAGTGGTGCACAAAAGGGCCAAACTGTGGCGACACCTCGGACATCATCCATGGCATTATTGTGTTGGTCTCGATATCATTATCGGACGCAAACTCTTGAGATGACAGCAAGGATGCCGCGAAATCTGTTTATTAAAATAGAGGTTGAATTGAGAATGCAGATCCAAGAAAACGCGTAGGACATGCAACTGCAAGTAATCAAACAATTATTTCTGAAAATTTATAGCAGTCCTAACCAAATAAGAGAGAATAGTTCAAACTACATCAGTTAGAGGTGCATGCAGTTAGAAATCGGTTGTCATCCAAAGATCTTGTGACCATCACAAACCAACAGAGGGCTGAGACTGAAAATATTGGCAATACTATCCAATGTAGATATTAGGATAACAATTCTTGCAAAGTGATATTGAGGTAACCGTTTTATTAGTGCTGGCCTCACACTGCAATTTTGAAAGCATGACGTAGATTTTTGAAAATGAGTGAAAGTTCATAGTAGTTTTGTGTAAATTTGACTCTTTTTTTTAACTCATTGATCGTTGATTGACATTCTGACATAACTAATAAAAACGGGCAACCTAATTTGTGTAGTTATGGTATGACCAACTCAGTTTGAGCACCAATTTCATGAACCACATTAGAATCTCTTAGCAAATTGTTCATTTCACATGTTGAGCACAAGAAACACTGATTTGATACTGACAAAAGCAAAGCCATACCCAGATAAATTCTAAACAAGAAGAAATTTCATTCAAAATCCTTAACATATGCAATTCTGTTGGGAACAAAGATGGGGGGAAAGGAATGCATGTCATGTGATTGTCAAAAAAACACAAAAAGATATCAGAACCAAAACCCACAAAGACTCCAACAATCCTGTCTGTGTCAACAAGATCCCACAAGACTCCAACAATCCTGTCTCTCTGTCGACAAGATTATTACCCGGAAGAAAAATGCAGAGGAAAACACCAGTCCATGGACATGGAAGAAATATGCATGCTCAAAACTGGAAAAGGGGGCAACAACAAGATCACTACATCCCAATGAGGAAAAAGATGGGGGAGGGGACTGGGAGGCGCCGACAGCATCACATGCCCTGGTCGATGAGATAATCGCCCATCCTCTCTACAACCAGATTGCACTGCCCTGGAGTCATGGGCTCCTCGTATATGCCAAAGATCAGAGCCTGGTTAGTTTTCTTTACAGTGATGCCTCCTGAACCCTGCAGTATAAACAGAAAATTTCAGTATTCTTCAAAAACTAAACACAAAAAATGATTCTATGAGCAAATGTATTGTGGGCAGATTACGTAGACAGCTTATGGATATGACTTTGTGTACACCGAGGGTGAACTGACAACAGTTAGAGATTAAAGATTGCAAATTCTAGAGAACTAGACTAATAATGTGGACATTCTTGAGCCAGGGACAGATGGCAACGGTATGAACCTTTGGGATGAGTCAAGAAAGAAAGAGATGGCTTCTTTGATGTAGAACGGCATTAAAGGAGCATAAAAAGGGGAAAGATTAGTGTCGATAGATTGGCATATTGTCAGATACTAACAAGTTAACTACTGTGATGGTGATAACAAATCAGGGTGTTGGTTTAGACAGCTAACATCCGTGAGGGTGTTTTGTGTGAAAGTTGAAAATAGTGCATTAGCAGTGGCTGAATACAGTCACAACGATGTGAACTATATGAAAACAATAGAAAAGGTGATGACCAGGCAGCCTAGATTAAGTGACTCGACATAGGGAAAAACTTATAATAAAAATACAAAAGCGCGTAGATAGGACATCATAGTGATATAACAAAAACTAGTGTCATAATTTATATAGGCCACGTCTCTGCAGGACAAGGCTATCCTTACTCAAAAATAACTGTGAACTCTATCATCAATCAATTTATACAAGATGCACTAATGGACAAACTAAAAAAGAACAATAGAGAAAAATAATTCAGTATTATATCAATAAGAGACTGAAATGAAAGAGACTACATATCAAGTAGACGACAAAGCTTGCACCTAAGAGGTTGACAGAAAACAAGCAACATTAAGGTATCAGCAAAAATAATTTACAAAGTGCTCCTTGGAACCTGTCCAGAAATACAAGAAAAAAGAAATAAAAATACAAAGAAGACAAAACATTTAGCATAGATAGAAAGAACTTACAACCACCTAGATGGGAATATCATAAAATAGAGGTGCACATAACAAGAGAGGGAATTTGATTGACCAAATGGATTAGCTTGATGAGGAGTCAGAGGTCAAGTGTCAGGTGCAATGTTTGCTCTAAGCAACACTACTCTTTTTATGAAGACCGTCTTTTTTATGAAGAAAGAAGCAAAATCAATGAAGTAGACTGAACTAGAAGAACATAATCACACCTCTGCTGACACATATTCTTGTGTACGATCAGGGACCAAAACTTTGACCAAAATGTTTAACAAACATACGGTAAATAAGACAGCCCAAAAATATAACAAGGAAAATGATTTCTAAAGAACAAAAATCACCCTTAAAGAAAGATACATAATACATGAAATTTTCATTAAATTTCAAGTGATCAAGCTGAAAACACATGTATTACAATGTTTAAAAACAAATAATAAATAATGGGTTAAGGATGAAAGATGTCTGAAAATATTATAATGTAAAACCCGCTAATTGGAGAAGTAAAAGTATAGTGAAATTAACGTCGCTAAAGAAGAAGAAAAAAACATGATCAACAAAAGGTGGAAAAGAGTAAGAGGTTAACCCATGCAATAAAGCAAATATAAAGGTAAAATCTAGATGTAACACTAGTTCTAAACTATTGGCATGTGCAGAGGACATGGAAAGGATAACTAGATGAAGAGATCACAAGCATAACTGGTCATGAATGACTGGACTCAGAAATACAGGAGGTAAATGAAATTAAGTAAACTTGCATCAATACACAAAAGTATTCAAGTCTAATTCTCTGCTTTAACATTATAAGCTTTATCCTCTGTTAAAACACAAACGTAACACACATACAATTTATAATATCTTGCAGGTGTCTTTATGTATAGAAAGTTACTCCTATTTATCGATTTTAATATCACATTGGGCTTTAAAGTGGTAAAAGAATGTAAGCATTACTATAAAGTATTTATTGTTCCAACTCTAGAGAAAATTGATGTATAAGCACTACGGTTGGGTGAGAGAACACAGAAAAGAGTAGAAGAGGCATAATCTTCTCACCTTCTTTCCACGGATAACAGATCCAGGTTCTCCTTGGATTACCATATATTTTGTACCCGCAAGATGTAAGCCAGTGGGAGCAAGAGAGCCCGGTTCATTAAAATCATTCATGATACCAGTGATCTCATCAGGTTTGAACTGCATATACACAATGGCATTTTAACATAAGATGATAAGACAGAAACCTTGTTCGGGAGAACAACACTGAATATCTTAATGTGTATAAGCCAAGAAGGCCAATCAGATGACATACAAAACTAAGTTGTGAAAAGAAAGGCAGCAAGGAATGTAAAAAAGATGACCTTATAGAGAAAAAACGTTACAAGTCAACTATTTCAACATAAATCAGGAAGATCCCATTGTAACAAAATTACACAATGAAAAATCAGAAAACAAACATAATAAACTTGGAACTTCATTTTGCACAAAGTAATAACTCTAGCGGAACAACAGAGCTAGAGCGGCAGCATGGTTTTGCACCTAGACTGAGTTTATCAAGCTGTCCTCAAACCTTCTTCTCTGGGCTCAAATATATATTCACATATGTTAAAGCATATATATTTTAGTCTTTCTAGCATTTATCATAATCGAGACCAAACTGAACAAGACCATTCCCAACAAAAGCAATGGTAAAGTACCAATCTGATAAAACAACACAGTCTTAATTACTCCTGCCTACCTTCCCCATTGCAAGTCCCATCCATCCTATCTCAAATATCTCAACAGTGGATAGATGTGCTGGGAAATGTGGACTGGTTACGCTACAAGTTACAATAGCTTTCTGAGTTAAGCTACACTAAGGTGTTTAAAAATCCGGGTAATGTTTAACGATATTTGGCTCAGATAGGACCTAAATAATTGTTTAAAATTCAAGAATGGAAACACCTGGCTGAAATAATGCCAAACAAAATAATAATTGTCAAAGAGACTTCATCCAAAATCTTTAAGCTCACTAGGTGGCAAGAGGTCCAGGGACATGATCACATAAAACTAGAATATACACATAATAAAGAGAGGATGCATACATAAACATGTCCATTCATCAAATGTCCATGCAAATATTTTTAATTACGATAACATACAATGATTGTATACCCTATCAATACATTTTTATAGCTTTGCAAAAGGAAGTGTGCTTGGGTCTTTAGCTCAAATGCATCCCACATTCCCACTTTAGAGTAATCGATTCAAATCAAATGTACAATAAAAAGGCAAAGAGATAAATAGAAAACTTTCATGTTCAACCCTAGGCTTCTTTCTTCTTAAATAGAAAAACTTCAACAAAAAGTTTTTCTTATCAAAGAGTGTTGCAAAGATAATGTGTCCGAATGCACATATTGATTTGCATGTTTCTTTAAATCATGTGATACTAATTTGAAGCTGACATCCACAGGGGAACAACATATTATATTGCCAGTTACATTATCAAGTGAACCAAATAACAAAAATGAATTTCTTCTTTATTATAAGAAAGTCCCGAAAGAGTTTACATTTTTGAAAAGATCCTAAGCTTTTGGGCAAGTAAATGATGTAAAACGCCAGGCAACGCTTAAAAAGAAACTTTTATGGTTTTAGCTTTTAGATACCTTATGAACACAACTTTGAATTACTCGTGTTGTTGAGCACTAATGCCTTCTGAGTTTAAAGTTTCAACTAACTTAGAGATTCTAGTTAATCCTTAATGAGATCTTTTTTGATGTGATCCATATTGTATTAAGATTAGCAAGCAAGAATTTCAAGTTTGTGAAAATTACCATGGATAATCAAATAACTAAAGAGCATTTTTGTATATGCAAATGTAAGATAAAGATTGTTCTCAATTACTCCATAAGTCGTATACACCTTAAATTTGTAGGAGAGAAGATCAAAAATCATATTAAATATTATAATAAAATGCTATATTCAAAACTAAGCGAAACGATGTTTTCTCCCGTGACTCCTTCACAAACTTTGTCCGTTCGTTCGTCTGTCCGTCTTCATCCGCGAGAGAGATAGAGAGAGCTCCTTCTTCTTCCCCCAGCTTCCTCCTATCTCCCTCCAGCCGCCTCTCTCCCTCCAGCACTCTCGTCCTCTTCCTCTCTCGCCATAGTCGCCGTCTTTCTCGCCGTTATGCTCGATTTCCCACCGCCAAGGTATCCTAGTTTAATTTAAACAAGCATTTACATATATAAGAAGTAAAATAATTTATTTCCATATTTTCCACGGACATTAAACATGCCCTTTTATTATAATTATCAGAAAGTCTCTTTCATATGTATTAAATCTAATATAATTTTATTTTAAAGTCATTTAGATCAACACATTGCCCAAAAAGGTTGTTCATTTGCAACACCATCACATAATGCGAACTAAGTAATAACAAATAAGATTAAAAAAAGATCACCTTTCACAAAGCCGACATTAAAGTGAAAGAAACAACCTGCATTATATCATCAAAGCATATTCACAATCACAGCAACTTGATCACAACCAAAACTTAAAGAATGCCACTGCATTGAACGGATCACCTCAAAACGAGGCCTCCGATCCGAATAAATCGCATTTTATCTCAAATTGCACATTAAAATTCTAGATCAATCGACCTGACCCACTTGATGCAATCGGATCGATCGAATCATAAACAGTCAAGATCAAATAACCGATCAGAACGATCCGATCACGGATCAAGAACTAAAAGTGATCGACAGTAATGAATCGAGATCGACAAGGAGAAAAAGATGAGACCTGAGGAAAGGTGGCGCTCTGAGCCCAGACGCTGCCGTCGTGGCCGAGGATCGCCGAGGCGGTGAGGTGCTGGCCGTCGATGTCGCACATGAGGTGCTCATCAATGTAAGTTTGCCACGACATTTTCTCAAGCTCTGATTTTTTCTCTCTCTCTCTTTGCCTTTGTTTGGATCTTACTTCAAATGTGAGAACGCTTGCTCGCCGGCTATTTAAATTTTGGTGAGGAAATAAATAGTCGGAGGACCGGATCTCAAATACTCTCAACCACACACTTCAGCCCGATTGAATAAAGGGCCTTCAGGTCCGCCTTTAAAAGTGGAGGTAATCCTCACCATGGCGTTTCCGTTTCGCCCAAATTCCGTTTCAAACTACGGAACACGTGTCACAGGAGATTTATAGCGAAGTTTTTGGTGCCTAACCTATTTGTTTGGTAGAAAATTGAGTGAAAGAAGGTTTTTTTTTTTTTGCCCCCCTTGATCCTTGTGAGATTTTATTAGTTGTGCTGTTTGTTTGAAAAAAAATCAGCTGAAAGTTATTTAACTCTTTTTCTTTAAGATTTTTGCTTTAATTAGATTTTCAATTTGAGTTTTTTTTTTTTTTTTAATCCAAACATGCCCTGGTCGCATGCAGTCTTCAAATGATGCCCCTCAAATTTTGATTGTTTTTATATCAATCATTGAGTAGAGCCGCAGAATGATAACAATTTCGATGATTAATTAGGAAGAAGGAATGTTTATATCAGTATCAAATATGTTGATTGCTAGTATTTTAACTAAACGAGTGGGACTAATTTAATCCAGTTTGAATGATTACGAAGAACTTGAACAAATATAAAAATATTGAAAGACTAATAAAAAAATAAGCCTAGTTTCGAGAGGTATATAATGAAAAAAAATCTTATTCAATATCTTGGGGGAAAAACACTGACGTTCTAGTAGAATATTTGCTCGAAAAATATTAATAATAAGTGACACAGACAAATTTTTTTTCTCATAATTTATTCATTGGTATATGAATAACTATAATTCCGTAGAATATTGAGTACAAAAAGCTTTTTTGAGGCCAGTTTGCAATGATACTATAAAAATATAGAAAGTATTCAAATGAACAGACATTTGAGTAATTTTAGCATGATTCATAATTTATTTCAAATTTTCAAGCAGTGGCTGTTTGGATAGGGGTGAAAGTGAGGAAGTGAGGAAGTACTAATATTCTCTTTGAAATTTTAGAATTAGTTCATAAGTTTTTAGGTATTTGGATGCTGTTGGAAAATGTGGTTTAAAAAATGTTTTGTCATTTTCGATGTTTGGATGGTAATATGGAAGGGTCTTTTTGGATTTAAGGAAGTGGTGTGAAGTGAGGAAGCAGAAAGTAAGATTTATTTTCTTTAGGAAAAAAGAAATTGAGTAGTAAGTTTTCTGGTGTTTGGATGGTAGTTGAAAAGTATAATTGGAAAAATGTATTCTTGTTTTCATTGTTTGGATAGAGTGGAAAAGTGAATTTAGAAAAGTGTCTTTTCTTTTCTGTTGTTTGGATGTGTTGAGATTTGTGAAGTGTATGAGAAATTGGGTTTTTCATTTTATTTTATAGTGATTAGAAAGAGATTGAGAAAAATTGAATTATTTATTTTTCTATTAAAAATTAGGCAATTTTAATTTATTACTTCTTCCATGCACCGGTCCATAGACCTCCTGTATTGACCAACGTTCACGTTTTGTTGTATGCAGTAGTTTAGTTATTTCATCGCAAAATATTTAAACAATTCAATATCTTTGAAGACCTTCTAGAATGGATCTCAAATAATATTACTAAAACAGATACTACAATCAGTAGTACAGATTATTAAATCAAATCTTCGAAAATTGCGATATCCAGAATAAGCAAATTAATACTCACAATCAATATTGCATAATCTCTTGTCAAATATGTAACATTATCATTACTCACTGAATTAAATACACCACTCTCGAACGTTTATTACAACGGTTCTTCTGAAATTTGAAAGCAAATCACAAAATACAAAAGTGGTGGCGTTGGAAGCTGTGGATGCGGAGTAGGATTTCATTGACCGCCTTCTTTCTGTCCCTACTCTTGATGGATCTCTGCAGGAGCAAACGACAGAATGAGAATAATATCATACTGTGCATCAAAGCTCCGAGCTGTTTCATTAAAACTGATCCCCCATGTCTGTTCCTTTTGCCTCTCTAACATCCTGGTTGTAATCAAAACTCTAAAGAACAAAACTGTTAAGTAACACATCCAGTGATATATAAAGCAACATTAGTAAATTCATGCAATGTTATAAATTATAGTCAAACTATAACAGTGCACAAACACAAATAAACATTAATGCACACAATTTACCAACACACAAACACAAGCACGAGTATTGAATTTAGGGCTCAGATCACACTGAAAAGAGAATCATAGTACCAGGCATGAAGATGGATTTACAAGAAGGAGAAGATAATTGATCGAGATGGCGCTCAGTTTGAATGATGTCCAACCAACTGGAGAGAAAGGGGTTTCAATCAAGAATGATTGACATCCAACCAACCAACACATGAAGGGGTTCCAATCAAACCTGAGGCTCCATCCACCGTCGTCAATACATTCCCAACTTTATCCAAACCCTACAATACTAGATAACTTTTTCAACAGTGCTTCATCACAGCCCAGTCTGAAATTTATAGGGCCCAGAGATGATGTGCAGTAAGCAGAGAGCAGCAGCAAAAGGAAAGCAACAGCAGGTGAGAGAAAGGCAAAGAGCTCTCCCATATGGGGCAACAGATATGGCCTAGATTATCACCAACACATGCAAAGAAACAGTCGTTGCGAACATGAAATAGCAATACAAACAACAGGCATATGAACATGAAATAACTTTTTTCAGCCGTGCTTCGACACACACACAGCCCAGTCTGAAATTTATGGGCCCCAAAGAGAATGTGCAGCAAGCAGAGAGCAGCAGCATAAGGAGAGGAGCAACAAGTGGAGAGAAATGCAAAAGCTCTCCCATATGAGGCAACGGATAATGGCTTGGATTATCACCAACACATGCAAAGAAACAGTCGTTGATAACATGAAAGCAACACAAACAACAGGCATATGAACATGAAATAACTTTTTTCAACCATGCTTCAACACAGCCCAGTCTCAAAATTATTGGGCCTAAAGATAATGTGCAGTAAGAGAGAGCAGCAGCAAATGCAGAGCAGCAGCATAAGTGGAGAGAAAGGGAAAGGGCAAGGACATACGAGGCAACAGATAATGGCTTGGATTATCACCAACACATGCAAAGAAACAGTCGTTGATAACATGAAATAGCAATACAAACAACAGCCATATGAACATGTAGTAGTGTGTAGATTTTCATGTAATGCGGCGTAAGACTATATGTGATGATCAAGTGTTAAAAAAAGAAAAGTGGCAAACTTATCCTTAATGAAGAGCAGGCCTTGCAACTTCTTCGACACCCTTCTCCATTTGAAACTTTAATCCTCTGTAAAGAGACAAGCATAAAGCTATCAAAGTTTGATGAACATTATAGGATAGAAAACATGAATTGCTAAGTAACAGACCAAGTAAGAGTCTTACCTGAATTGTTGAATTGCTCCATAAACCACATGTAATGTCATCCTGCGATCATATGCACAATGCATATTTGCACAAAACAGAACATGGTCAAATAAATTGACTTCAAATAAAAAAACATTTCAAGCTATCCACTGGAGATACGGCCCTATGGCTCATAACACACTGATTGTCTCATTTTCATTGACAGCGGACCTACAATTGATGAAGAGTTTCCATCAATTTTGATGGACATCCAGCCAACATGGTCGGGTTTCAATCAAGCTTAAGTTTCAGCCCAACACTAAGCAAAACCGAAATCTTAAATAGAGGATGAATGCGATCACAAAAACGTCAAAGATAATGTAAGTGATGATGACAAAATGTGAACAGCATGAGAAAAAGAGTGTGCATCAGTGTCATTGTGCATTTGTAACAATCTGCATGCAATGACATGCGCAAAAAAGAAACAAAGCAATCTAAAAAGATATAACCAACATTGAGATCTTCAATTTACACAAATCAAAATAGTGTTACTTCTCTTTAGTAAGGCTCAGATTGTAGAACGATATTTTAATAGTGGATGAAAGTTTATGTCATTAAATACCAAACGAAATAAGGGGTTACGTACATGCCACCTCCATGCTCAACTCCTAAAGTCGAACGGCTTGCGATCTAGTACGCCTCCAAACCTTACTTGCATAGTCGGCTTTCAACCATCCTACGAATCATCATTGCCCCACGCAAACCCCTGCAAGAGAAGAACATCAGAAAAAAATTTAATATGGTTAATATTAATGGATTAATGGATTATGAAACTGTTCAGGCAATCAAAGCAATGTTTAAAGTAAGATGCTGCGAAAGTAGTAGGAAAATATAATAGTAGCTCATAGGGCCTACGACCAAAAGCATGTCGCAGGCAAAATGTATGTTGAAATGAGAGCCTGAACAAAAACAGTACAATAAGTCACAAAGCACAGAGGTGGCCAGAAACGATAGGAAGCCAATGGCCCCTGGGTCTTCTCAATCAAGTTTGCGTTGTTTCATGAAGCGATAGAGCGAATGGGCCCTCTCCTCACTGGACCTCCTGAGAAACCCCCCCCAATCTTGGGGTTCTCGATAATATAATCATAAGCAGCAGACACCACATTATCGGTGAAGATGAAATAGTCATATATTGTACCAACCATAGATCGAAGGCAAGCATAGCACTCCGCTGCTACCCTTTTTTCCTCCTCATTCTTCTCATGCACGGCATCCCCAATCTTTTGCAAACCATCAGCGAACTTTCCTAATACCTCCAGCTGAGGATTGCTCCTCTTCTCTTTACCGCAAGAGCTTTGCGACACCGACATACTCACAGGTTGGGTAGAGTATCGGCCTGCCTCAGGATGTTCTCCCACAATGCTTGGGTCCTGGGTGTCGCCGAGTGGTTAGTTGACGTCTTGGGAAAAGGTCCCAGCAGCTGCTTCACCGCGAAAAACAAGAACCATTTCGTCGTAGTACTCAATAGGCTTGTTGAGGTACGGCTCGTCAAGCTTTTTGCCTACAAACCAAGCAATGTTATTCATTAATTATCTTACACAACAATCAAACTCCGAGAAGAATATAGCATTGAAGGAACAAATTCTTTACCGTAATGTATGCATTATAAACTGCTTCATCAGGCATTTCAATGGTGCGTGTCTCTGGAACAAATATGACACAACCACTAAGCCTTTTCAGCATACAAATCCGGTTCCACCTATTCCTCTAAGTTGTAGATGGTTAATGACATGGGCGGCCCTAAATTGAGTACCAAATCTCTCATTCACAGCATCGGCAGTTAAAGTATGGAGGTTCCCTTTCACTCCTTCACGGGTTTGTTCCCCTAAAAATGTCATCATATATTTGCTTGCGTCATCACTCCACCTGATGTTCGTCTCCGCTTTCCTCTTCTTTTTACCATCTGCGGTACCTACACTTATGTCATCGCAAACCCTTCTCCCGACATCGTCTACAAAACAAGCGTCAAATCAAATAGATGAGACGAAATTGATGTAGTTCAAATATAAGCAAAATTATACATTTGAGAGCCATAAACTACAAAACGTCATAATATAAATTAAAATTAGAGATTCAGGCATATAAATTCAAGCCAAACAAATAAAACTATGATAACTAGCATTTATTTTACACTTGATGTATCTCAGTTTACATCAATTTGGAATCTGAAAATCTTCCCAATCTATTGACAATTTGTTCTCTAAGTTGTACCCAATCATTATTTTCCTCTCTTATTTCTCTCTGTGTCCGTCCCTCTTGGGAGACATTTTGTGCAAGCCAATCGTCCTCACTTGGGACAAACTCATCATAACTGTGGGACATGATAAAATTATGGAGTATGCAACATGCCATCACAATGTCAACTTAAGTGTGGTAAGGGAAGAAGGGTCGTGACGCTAATATCTTAAATCTGCCTTTCAATGACCCGAATGCCGGCTCTACAGTCGTCCAAAGGGAGGAGTGTCGGTAGTTGTACAGTTCCTTATAATTACTCGGAGCTCTCCCACTAATTCACTCAAATGGTATCGAACTGTGTGATACCGGGCTAAGAAGCCAGGCCTTGTGTTGTACCCAGCATCGCAAAGATAAAATTTACCTATGATCCACAACAAAAAAGGTTAACGATCGCATGAAGGTAAATTCACAGTTTATGCTAATAAAAATACTGGCAAGCAACCCGGTAGTACCTTCAGGGACTCTCAAATCATTGGGTCGTTGCAGTGCGTCACGAAGTACGGTAAGATCGTGCGCTGATCCTTCCCATCTCGCAAGGATGTATGTGAATCTAAGGTCAAAGTCAACTACTGCCAACATGTTCTGTGTTGGATATGGCTTCCTTCCATAGAATGGGGCCACCATCGCAGTGGGTACTGTTGCGTGGACATGAGTGCCATCAATTGCTCCACACAATTCTACCCATAACGTAATTAAGTGGTTAATCAACGTAATATACGTATATCTTACTGTTTAAGAGGATTATTAGGGGAGAACATGTACCTCAAAATAACCACTAACCTAGGGTCACCACTAATTTTTTCATGCACGTTCACACTTGGCCCGCAAATGTAATCCCCTCTAATTTCTCCGATTGCATGTAGAACGAGCTAAAAATAGCGGCTTATGGTCTCACCAGAACGTATGAAGTTGATGCCTAACACTCTGTTACGGACGTTGTGGCCCACAGTGTGTAGGAACAAGGCTAGTTGCTCTTCGACAGTTACATATTGTGTGTCATGCAAGAGATCCTTACTCCTTAACAAGGATGAGAGGTTGAAGAACACTTCTTCGTCCATCCTGAACATATTGCGGCGGCAGTTGGTATCACTCTACTCTAAAACTTGATGAAGGTACATTCCTCTCTTAGTATCCCTAATGCCTCTAGGTATGTGTTGCGGGAAATCCAAGTGTCCGGTCATCCACATGAGGACATCATAAGCACATGAGCAAATAATGAGAAGTCTGATTTCCTCATCGTCACCGTCAAAACCGAAATCCAAGAAGTTATCCATGAACTACAATAAGGTATAGGTAAATTGGCTTTGCAAATAAAATTCTGAATTTGTCAGTGACAGTTATTCAAAACGAACCAAACGTTGGCAGTGGCAAGAACACATGGCACAATAACATGCATATAAACAATGATAAATTAAAGACATGTAAATTAAACAGTAAAGACCTGTAAAATAGCAAATTCAAACTTTCACTAGCAGCGTTGCAATGGTACCAGAAAAAGAAGCTATAGAGGGTTGAAGAAAGTAGAATGAATACTATTAGCAGCCTAGGAAGCTCGGCCAGTTTCTCAGCTATCACAGAAATCAACACCCATGAAATCCGGGCATCACAGTCATCTAACCAAATCAAAATAGTGGGGTGTATAATTGAAAGGGGAACTTACAAAATCTGCGAAGTTATCAGCTGTAGATTCCTCATCTGAAAGAGCCACCTTTGCTTTCTTTCTCTATCGTTCACAACGAACACACAAATGCAAAGAAGCAGGGAGAAGGTCCATGGCCTATTATGAAGGCAAGAAAGGAGAACTGTAATTATTAAAAGAAATTCAGAGGGATAACCATTGTTATCTCGTGAAGCGAAGGGGTGGGCAATACCCACGCCAATGACCAGGAGAAAGCAGATCTGGGTCGCCGCTGCTTGTGGGAGACCCGTGGCTACAGGGGCGGAGGGGACGTCACGAGATGAGGACAAGCAGCCTGTGTCCTTATGGGTGGCCGCGATAACGACGGAGCGCTGAAAGTTGGGTCAAAAGTCGTCATGTGTAGGGGAAAAGGTTGCTGCGGGCTTGAAGAACGAGAAAAAAATTCTTGAGATTTCAGATCTGAATCTCAAGATAGCAGCAGAGAAGGAAACAGTGAGCTTGGGAAGTGGGAGGGGACAGATACTGTTGGTGAAGCTTAGGCTACCGATGTGGACCGAACGAGAACAGTGGTGGCCTTGGAAGCTGTGGAGGAGAACAGGGAGGATTCGATCTCCGGGGAATCTCGAGGCCGGGAAGGGGTGGGGGAGTGGAGGGAGATGGGGGGAGAGATAGAGAGAATGAAAGAGGTAGGAATGGACAGGAAGAGGGGGAATTGAGGGTGAAGGAGGACGAATATGGACGGAATTGCCGAAAATTCATTGGAATCGCGATGGAAGCCAACAGCCGGGAGAGAGATCTGAGAGGAATTCAGAGTGAATTGAGGGAGAATGAGAAGCTTTAGGAAAACCCAACTCTAAGATTTACTTGGAAAACCGGGGCTTGCTTCAAACACACAACCAAACAGCCGACAGCGATTTTCAAGGAAGTGGGTTTTCCATTTCTGCCCACTTCCTTAAATCCAAAGAGGCCCGAAGTGGAAGTGAAAACGTTGACCACAAGTTAAACGTAAAATAATATTAAAATAAAAATTAATTATAAAAAAATTGTGTTGTAATTAGAATGCAAGTGAGATTTACATGACCACAAATTTAACTATTTTGATCAACAACTTATTACCAATGAGATTTACATGACCACAAAATTATCTGTAATACCTTGAAAGCAAGGATATGGTTTTGAAAAAAAGAGGTGTAAAAGGAAAAGGGAAAAGGAAAAGAGATTTCTTATTATTATTTTTTTCGATGTTTAGATGGACAATGGAAGTGAGAAATGAATGCTCTCACTTTCTCACTTCCTCACTCATCTATGCATCCAAACAGCATTAGTATTCAAATATGTTCGTGTACTGTAATCAACAGAAGAAGTAAGAACCATCCATCTACATATAATTTTAGTTAATATTTAGTTGTCCGCTGGGCCATTGGGTTTCAAGGCAGCAGGCGGAAGTGAGGAAGTGTGAATTGTCATTTCCCACTTCTATTGTTCATCCAAACACCGAAAAAAGAAAATAAAAAATTCCTTTTTCTTTTCTTTTTTCTTTTTTACACAATCATTTTCTCACTTTCAGGATGCTACAATAATTTTGTAGTCATACAAATCTCATTTATAATAAGTTGTAACTCAAAACAGTTAATTTTGTGGTCATGTAAATTTTATTTACATTTTAATTAAAGCTCAATATTTCATAATTAATTTTATTTTATTATTATTTTACGGTCAATTTTGTGGCAAACTTTTCACTTCCACTTCCATATTACCAACCAAGTACCGAAAAATACAATATATTTTTGTAAATCACCTAGAGAGGGAGGTGAATAAGTGATGAGCTAATCTAATGGTCAATAATGCGGAATTAAAAAGCTTCTTAAACTAAATACCACGTATAACACAAGAGTGTAGCCGGATTCCCCGTGAAGGGATCTGGACTAACTCCTCAAGATTCCTCTAAATAAGAGTTGAGGTGCCGCGTTGGCTCTCTTGGTTGAATACAAGTGTTAGCAAACAATCCCCAAGCATATAACAATAAGCACACAATATATCACGCATATAAAGATAAAGACAATAATAGCATGCAAGATATAAAGATAAAAGTAAGAGATAGAGAGTGAGCAATCGCAAACACGGGAGATTTGTTTTGAGGTTCGAGCACACTTTCTCTACGTCCCCGCCTTCAACACTATGAAGGATTTTCACTAAAATCGATCCCACCGGATCACTCGGTGTCGCAACACCTACAAGGAGTTTCTCACTAGAACTCTTTGGACTCTCTAGTCCCGTACACACCGCAAGCCCACAAGCTCACCGAGGCCGCACCTCAAACATCGAGTTCACACACGAACTCGAAACACCGCGAACCCGTAAATTCGCCTCCTTAAAGTATAAAGATGAAACTTTGGTGATCACAACACTTTGATCACCTAAAATCCTCTCACAACAGAGATCCCTATAGGTAGATATAGTAATGGATAGCTCAAGTGGTTGTGAGAAAAACAAGGATGGAAATGCTGGTGAAAAACTCAAAGAAAATCACTTTTAAAACTCTTGAAAAACTCTCCTTTTGAATGGAAGTATTTGGCTCAAATACAAGTGGAGAAAACCTCTTAAAAGAGTTAGGAAAACTGGTACAAAATCACTTGAAAAATCTTCTAGAAAACAGCCCCCAAAAACCCCAATTTATAGGGTTAGAAAAACTAGCCGTTGGGAGCCAGGTTGGCCTGTCGGTCGACCGCCAACAGTCAGAATTCTAACCGTTGGGGGCGTCGGTCGACCGGCCCGGTCGACCGCTGCCTGGAACAGAGAACAAAGTTCTCTGCCGGTCAACTGGCCCGGTCGACCGGGGCTTTCCAAAGAGCAGAAGCTCTCTACGGTCGACCGGGTCGGTCGACCGGCCCTCCAGCCAGAACTGGCGTGCACGTCTGTGCACGTCGGTCGATCGACTCAGTCGACCGACTTCAAGCTCGGTCGACCGGCCAGTCGACCGCAGAAGCCAAGTCAGAACAAATAAGGGATTGAAAATTTTGGCATTTTGACACAAATAAAATCCCATAAAATCTCTAAAATTTTACAAAAATAGTTTCAGTATTATACTTTGATATACAAACATGTTTAAGTAAAATCAAGACATGTTACAAACAATTTGAACTATTTTTGTAACTTAGAAATTTTGGCTAAAAACGAAAACCATATTTTTCAAAATTGGTTTCTCAAAACTTCTCCAAACACAAAAACAAGATTTTAAACACTTAAAAGCATAGAGGTGTATGGATATGATCCACTACACATACATGATGAATATCTATATTTTTGACATTAAGCACTAAACATGATTTTGGTTAAAAACATGTAAACTTTGAATACCAAAAAATCAAACCGGTATTTTTCAAAATGAAACTCTTTTGTGAAAACTCATATAAATCAAGAGTGTGTGTGTGAAAGATATACTTGAGCAATCCACCAACTATTCTATCCTTTACATTTTATCTAAAACAAAATCTTATAAAAATAAACCTAGACACAAGTCTTGATGTTGAAGGTCTTCACTTGAAGTCTTCTCATCTTCTTGACTTGGTCCAAACTTGATCCAGAGTTAGACTCTTCTTGAGTATTTGATGTGGTCTTGATGCACAAGCTCTTGAATCAAACTGTGCTTGCTCCAATCTTGACTTTAAATCTTTTGTTGAAGCTACACACCTACTAAGATCTTGATCACAAATCTGAGACTAAAAAAATACAAGATCATTAGTACCATAACTACATGAGTTGATCATCATCAAAACTAGAGTGATATGCCTTTGGGCCGACAATCTCCCTTTTTTGATGATGACAAAACTCATAAAGTTATATATACATGGATTAAAGTAAAGCTTCAAGAAGCTCCCCCTTAACTCATGCATAACAAATAAGCAATGAATATGCAATGAAAGCTCATAAACATGTATGCAAATACAAGGAGATAAACATGCATAAACAAGCATGAAACACATAAATTCTTTTTCTCTTATTTGCAAAACAAAACATATATGAATAAACATAAATCCTTCTCCCCCTTTATGTATAAAGAAGGAAAGCATGCATATATACTAAAATACTTCTCCCCCCCTTTTTGTCAATCATCAACAAAGGGGTTAAAGTAAACATAAAACAATGTTCTCCCCCACCAAGAGGTGAAATCAAATCAATCAATAAAGAGTTATATACGATATACATTCATGAAGAGGAAGACGCTAAGTTAGCTTCCCTACATACATGCATTACATGAAGAAGGGATGACAAGCCCTAATTCACATAACACATAATATGCAATGCATAAGAGGAGATGTGAAGCTCCGCCTACACACGTGTATCGTATAAAGAAGAGGTGTCAAGCTCTTCAATATAAGATACACTCAACATGAATCTATATGTAGAAGAGATGTTAAGCTCCCCTTGCATATAGGAAATACAAATCAAAACATTTTTAGTATTTCTTATTAAAACAAAATTTTGAATTTTCTCAATAAAACAAAATTTTAAGATATCTTAGTAAATCAAATTTTAAGATACCAAATTATAAATAATCATTACAAATTTTAAATTTTTAATTGTAAATAAAATTTTAATACAAATTGTAATCTAAGATACCAATGAAAGAAAGTATTTTATATTTTGATGCCAATATAAATTTTCATGGATACCAATTGAAATAAATAGATCAATTAGATACCAATTGAAACATATTGAACATTTTGATATCAATAAAAATACTAATTGTAAAAAAAAAATACCAATTGAAGATAATGCTAAGCTTGTATAAAAATATCAATTGAAAAATCAATTGAAAATGAGGATTTGAATTAAGCTTAGCATAAACAAACTTTGTGCTTTAAAATATGTAAATATCTTGAAATCAAGTATAAATATATGTGATTTGTTGGTGCTTGATTTTCAAAAAATGTATAATGTATGAAAAAAATAATATCAATAGGAATTGATATTAATTGAAGTGAAACATACATATATAGAAAACAAAATATGAGTATATACAAAAAGAATATCAATTAAGATACCATTGAAAATAATAATGTAAATCAAGTATATAACTCATAACTATCACCCTTTATATGCTCAAGATAAAAGATTTTTCAATTAAGCTTACAAGGCATACTCGCCCATCCGTCCACCCATAAAAGCGTAGGGGTTTTCAAAAAATAGGTGTTTGAAAATATTTTTAGCATTGAAAATCACTACCAATGAAGAACAATAACTAGTTAAATAATTTTTGAAAAACTAGTTAAAGATCCTTCAAACATGAAACCAAATCATATGTATATCATGAAACATACTAAATACACAAGAAGTGATACTCGAAATCTATAAGGCTCAAAAATAATCATGAACAAAGTCATGAATAAATAAATAAAGTATGAGTGCACAAGAATCATGTAATTAGCATTTTTCATAAAAATAGTCAAATGAAGCTCAAAACAAACATCATTTTATCAAAACAAAATCATGAAATTCATTTTTCAATTAAAGTTGAAAAACATAAAAATTCATTTTTCATCTTAAAAACAACTTCTAGGTATATGTATGTTTCTATCCAAACTAATAATATGCATACATATCCCAAACAAAAATGAGTCCATAAAGTAAATTGTATGAAGGCAAATGACTCAAGGGCATACATGTATATTTATTAGTTTTGACTAAAATGTCATATACATGAAGTAAAACATGAAAATAGGCAAAACAAGTGTAAATGAGGAAATCATCAAAATTAGGCTATACATGTGCATATAGTGAGTACAAATGAGCAATGAAGTGCAAATATATATGAATCAAATTATTGCTCACTACTTGTACATGTATAAATTCAAGTTTTAATAAAAACTACATTTAAACTAGTATTTACCACATGAAGCACAAACAAATAAAACATGAACATGCTAAAGAAATCATCAATGAAAAGTATGTAAACTAATTAGGAGTTTAGAGATAGTTACCAAAATAAAGAACTATACTCCAAATCTCCAAAACATGGTGGTTGTCCCACCAAACCTCCTTGATAGCGGTGCATCAAATATGTGTCCATCAAGTCCATACATCCACTACCAAGGCACCATCCCTCTCACGTTTTGTGAGAGCCCGCACCTATATCAAAAACAAAAGGTTGAGATTTTGGTACCCATTTTCTTTTGGGTCCTTGAGGGTTAGTATTGTAAGGAACCCAAACATTTTTCTTATTAGCAAAATTAATATGATGTATCTTATCAAAACAAAACTTTGCTAAATGGCCTTTGCGATCACAATGTGTACAAGTGCACACTCTACTATGCACATGTATATGAGTGTGATCGTGGCGTGCAAAATGTGCATATGCATGATGTGGGTGTTTGTGCATGAATGTGTGGAGTTTATTTCTTTGAAAATAAGAACCCCAACTTCTTATGATTAAATGCACATGTGCTCAAAGTTGAGCTCAAACAATTAATTTTATTTTTCAAAAATTTAATCTCATTTTGATTAATAGTGGCATGTAAAGCATGGTGAGAATGAGATTTATTTTTCTTATTCTTTTAGAAACATTTATTTTTTCTTTTTCTACAATTTTTCTTTTTAAAGAGTTGTTTTCTTGCAAAAAAACTTCCTTTTGATTTTCCACCAAAACAATTTTATTTTTCAAATTAGTGTTTCCTTCACAAAGATCATTTAATTTAGACATCAAGGAAACATTTTCATTTTTCAAAGACTCATTTTCTTTTGAAATAATTTCAAATTTTTCTTGTAAAAAATCTTTTTCATTTAGCATGCAATCAAATTTCTTTTTCATTTTCTTGTTATCCTTTATAAGCGTGTCATATTTTTCAAGTAGTTTGTTGAAAAATAAAGTAAGCTCATCATAAGTCATGTCAACATCTTCATCTACCTCGGATTCGGTAGTTACCTCAAGAGGGTTATCCCCTTGGACCATGTAGCACACGTTGGAGGTGTCACTTCCAACATCCAAATCGCTCCCCGCATAATATTGTTCTTTTTCACCAAGGGAGATCAAGGTGTTCCACACTATAAAAGCCGAATCAATGTTAGAAACCCTAGATAAATAAACATTGTTTAGGTTACTTTTCAAGGCATGAATGGCTTTTGAGTTAGCCTCAATATATTTGTTATTATTAACATATGAATCTTTAATTGTAGCAAGATAAACATGAATACCTAGGCCTTTGAGGTACAAAGACATCTTAACCTTTCAAGTTTGAATGTTAAGAATGTCAAAGGTGGGAGGTGACATGAAATCCATGGTGTGTATACAAATATTATGATTAACTATAAAATGAGGATCTTTAACTCTAGATTGTAAGACCCAAATCAAGAGCACTTGGCTCTGATACCAATTGTAAATCACCTAAGGGGTGAATAGGTGATGAGCTAATCTAATGGTCAATAATGCGGAATTAAAAACTTCTTAAACTAAACACCACGTATACACACGAGTGTAGCCGGATTCCCCATGAAGGGCTTTGGATTAACTCCTCAAGATTCCTCTAAATAAGAGTTGAGGTGCCGCGTTGGCTCTCTTGGTTGAATACAAGTGTTAGCAAACAATCCCCAAGCATATAATAATAAGTACACAATATATCTTGCATATAAAGATAAAAACAATAATAGCATGCAAGATATAAAGACAAAAGTAAGAGATAGAGAGTGAGCAATCGCAAACACGGGAGATTTATTTCTAGGTTGGAGCACACTTGCTCTACGTCCCCGCCTTCAACACTATGAAGGATTTCCACTAAAATCGATCCCACCGGATCACTCGGTGCCGCAACACCTACAAGGAGTTCTCACTAGAACTCTTTGGACTCTCTAGTCCCGTACACACCGCAAGCCCACAAGCTCGCCGAGGCCGTACCTCAAACACCGAGTTCACACACGAACTCGAAACACTGCGAACCCGCAAGTCTACCTCCTCAAAGTACAAAGATGAAACTTTGGTGATCACAACACTTTGATCACCTAAAATCCTCTCACAACAAAGATCCCTATAGGTAGATATAGTAATGGATAGCTCAAGTGGTTGTGAGAAAATAAGGATAGAAATGGTGATGAAAAACTCAAGAAAATCACTTTTAAAACTCTTGATAAACTCTCCTTTTGAATGGAAGTATTTGGCTCAAATACAAGTGGAGAAAATCTCTTAAAAGAGTTGAAAACTGGTTCAAACCACTTGAAAAATCTTGTAGAAAACATCCCCCAAAAACCCCAATTTATAGGGCTAGAAAAACTAGCCGTTGGGAGCCAGGTTGGCCTGTCGGTCGACCGCCCGGTCGACCGCCAACGGTCAGATTTCTGACCGTTGGGGCGTCGGTCGACCGCCCCGGTGATCGTTGCCTGAAATAGAGGACAAAGTTCTCTGCCGGTCGACCAGCCCGGTCGACCGGGGCTTTCCAGAGAGCAGAAGCTCTCTGCGGTCGACCGGGGTCTGTCGATCGGCCCTCCAGCCAGAACTGGCGTGCACGTCTGTGCACGTCAGTCGATCGACTCGGTCGACCGACTTCAAGCTCGGTCGACCGGTCCGGTCGATCGGCAGAAGCCAGGTTAGAACAGATAAGGGATTGAAAAACTTGGTATTTTGACACAAATAAAATCTCATAAAATCTCTAAAATTCTACAAAAATAGTTTCAGTATATACTTTGATATACAAACATGTTTGAGTAAAATCAAGACATATTACAAACAATTTGAACTATTTTTGTAACTTAGAAATTTTGGCTAAAAACGAAAACTGTATTTTTCAAAATTGGTTTTTCAAAAATTCTCCAAATACAAAAACAAGATTTTTAAACACTTTGAAAACATAGAGTGTATGGATATGATCCACTACACATACATGATGAAATATCTATGTTTTTAACATTAAGCACTAACATGGTTTTGGTAAAAGACATGTAAACTTTGAATACCAAAAAAACCAAACTGGTATTTTTCAAAATGAAAACTCTTTTGTGAAAACTCATATAAATCAGAGTGTGTTTGTGTGAAAGATATACTTGAGCAATTCACCAACTATTCTATCCTTTACATTTTATCTAAAACAAAATCTTATTAAAAAAAAAAAAAACACCTAGACACAAGTTTTGATGTTGAAGGTCTTCACTTGAAGTCTTCTCATCTTCTTGACTTGATCAAAACTTGATCCATAGAGTTAGACTCTTCTTGAGTACTTGATGTGGTCTTGATGCACAAGCTCTTGAATCAAACCGTGCTAGCTCCAATCTTGACTTTTGCACAAACAACTGCCAATTTGATTCAAATGAAACTAATGCTTTGGAATGCCCGAGCCCTGCAGTAATCTAATCTCTATTAACTAGAAGTGGGTTTCATCTTCATGATAACTAGTTTTATTGACAACTTATGTTAAAATCCCTCTTGAAATAAGATAGGATCACATCCCCTCAGGTGACAAGTATTTATTCATGCCCATAGTTACTTTACAGTTGCCCTTTTATTGATAGTGGTGGACGTAGTGGGCTGGCTCCAAGTCCAAGCCCGTTTTGAACTAAGCTGGGCCTTGTTCATAATTATGATAATTATTATTATTATTATTTGATTGAGTTTTTCTAACATTATCAGAGCACTTGCCTCATCCTATGTTCTCAAAAAATAAAAAAAATCACTCAAGTTGTCATGGAGCCCACGCAATCGTCAGCCCGTGCACTTTGACAACGCAGGGCGCGTGTTTCTGTTTAAGTTGGTCAATTATTACGAAACCGCCCACGATCCGGTACGATCGATTGTGTTTGTGCCCAATTTGCACAACTCTTGCAAGTGCTTGTAGTTGAAAATTAGCCATCAATGGCAACTTTTATGCTGTTATGGGACTAAAATTTCACGTGGATTATAGACTTATAGAGCATGAGTTTATTTTCCTGCCTTGTTGGAATTTAAATTAATAAATTAACATATCACACTGATCTCATTACAAATAACACAACTTTTAGAAGGACATCCTTTTCTTTCCTTTTTCCCTCCTCTTGCACGGTAGACACACTCATCTTACGAGATTACATTTCAGCCAGCTATATTAAATAGTAAGTAGGCAACAAAACTTACTCATAAAATTTAATTCAGTTTAACTGTTTTTTATAAAAAAAATGTGCGCTCACGTGTTAAGCGCAGAAGCGCTACTGAGGGTCACGCGCTGATGTGTCAGCGCGGAAGCGCTGTCGAGTGCTTAAATACCCCTGCGTAGTATTGAGCTGAGGACTGTGAGCATGATCTCACTCCTCTCAAAAATGTCCTATTTCTGAGTCTTTAGTAGGTCCGCGATCATGATCACATACCTCACAAAAAAGTCTTATTTCTGAGTCGTTTTAGGATTGCATATCGCTGTCCTCATCTCACAAAAAAGTCATATTTCTGAGTCTTTATAGGATTACGACCATGATCACAGTCCTCTTTATTAAGACTGCGACCATGATCGCATTCATCTCAAAAATGTTATATTTTTGAGTCTTTATAGGACTGCGATCATAATCGCGGTCTCTTTATTAAAATGCCATGTTTCTGAGTCTTATAGGAGTGCGACTATGATTGTCGTCTTCTTTATTAGAACTGCGATCAGGATCGCAGTCCTTAACAAAAAAATCTTATTTTTTAGTCTTTATTAGACTGTGAGTTACAGTTCACGAAAATGTCATGTTTTTGAATATAATTCTCTCCCTGCTATGTGATCGATTTGATTCGATCCCCTCTATCTCTCGAGATTGAGATCGAATAATTTATGATACTGAAGCCGCTCGCGACAAGACTCACCTGCAATGGGAAGCACCCTTCCTTCAGGCCAAAGGGTGAAGAATAGTGCATGGATCTAAGAAAAAAGAAAAAAGAAAAACAAAATTATATGAGGAAGAATTCGATCTGTCTGAATGCTTTTTGTTGATGTGGATGAGGTTGAGAACAAACAAATTATGAAGCTGATGTTTTTTTCCCCCTAATTATGTTTAAAAATAGGTGGTTGTAGCCAATTTTTCCTTCATGTTGATCTATAATCTATTTGTAATTTATTATTATTCTTAAAAGTAACAATAACCCTTGTTTCCCCTCTTTTCCAGCTCGATACGAAATATATTGGATATTAAGAAGAATTCCAATCATCTTTTGGAATTCTCCACATATATATTCCCCTCAAAAAAAATACTTGGAATTTTTTCCCATAAAACACAGGCCATACCCTGGAGTTTTTTGTTTGAAAACAAAAACTGTGACCCAGTTTTGAACTCGAGACTTCCCCTTTTCAACCCCATTTTTTTCTAATCAGTGAGTATGCCCTCTTATTAGTTTGCATAAATAAGAATACATTTAGGTTAGGAGAACACGGTCAATATCAGCATAAATCATAGAAAAATCTGTATTAAATAAACAAAACTAGTCCAATCTAAGGGCCTTGGGTTTAGATTCTAGCTCTCGAGTTAACCAGCACAACAAATGTTCAATCAAGCTTGCCACCTTCAGAGCCCCAAAATTCAACAAGACACAGAGAACGCAATTTGAAGAGAACGCAATTTGAAGGAAAGCCAAGCTCTGTCAGCCTTGCTAATTGCAGACCCTGTATTCGAGCTACAGAATCACACCACTTGAATGTTTAAGATGGTAACAATAGCAACTAGATGGGGCAAAAGTCCAGAGCAGCTTGAATTATCAACAGCGCATACGATGCAAGCAGAATGGGGGAGATGAACCTTAGTTTCATTCAGATTCAATCTACAGCTGTGATGGCATAAAATTAGTACATTTCCCGATATCTCTGACTTGCTTCTGCAATTCATCTTCTATCACAGGTAACAAGCATCATCCAAGTCAAAATAAGCATTGCAGTGTAGCGAGACTAGCAACAACTGATGCTTCTTCATCCAATGAGCCTGTAGCTCCTGCCTCTGAGGGCATTGCTCGATGCAGCAGTGTTAGGCCGAACAGGGGTGTTTGTCTGCATTCCAATCCGCCAACGTGCTACTAACCTCTGACTCTGTAACAGATAAAGTCAAGGAAGTCTAGCTGTTAAGACTGAACTATACATTTCTTCGTGTCAGAAGATGGAACTGTGATAATATGTCTACATCTAAAGCAACCACTTTCTAACAACTTAGTGCTAAAAATAGGCACTCCAGCTTGGGTGATTACTCAAAACAAGGGTAGAGCAGCCATTGCAGCCACTCAGATAGACAACAGAGAATAGACCATCAAAGACGCCCCTCAGAATGGGAACCTTCAGCATCCATTTCCTCAAGATCAGGATGACAGTAATTCTAGGCACCAGGTTTTGAAAGGATCTCGTCAGTCGCAAGCCCTTTTTTGGTGGTTACATGCTTCTGACATTGTAAGAGTTGGGATTCTATTTTGCAGCAACCTTTATTTTACGGGCATCGGTTTACTTTAGAAAGACATAGTTAACAGTCTTTCACTAGCCAATAACCCAGAATTTCTGTACCAAGAATAGAAGAAATGTGTGCAACGACTTTCAGAGGGCTCCCCAACCTTAAAAACACAAGTAACATATATAACAACAAACATAAAAGTTATTTGATGCTCATTAAGGAATTGAAATGCCAAAAGGACACACCCAGAATGGAGTCTTCAGAATATTTGGTCCCCCAGAGAGTGGATGCAAAACATGCAAGAAGTAATAGAGATGTCCAGCAATGATTCCCAGAAGGTGCGTCACCAGAGGTGAACCAAAGATAACATCCAGTCCAAGCATTACCCAAGGCAGATAAAATGCCTGCATGTCAGAAATCATGATGAATCGCGGATATCAGAAGCCCAATCCAACTTTGGGGGCAAAACCGAAGAAACAGTAGACTACAAATGTTAGCATTGGCTACTTTCAGAGAGACGAGGCCATACATGTTGATCTGAGCAACGGGAAATTCTCTACTCCAAATATAAAGCAGCATGAAAACCAAGGATATCCCTAAAATGAACTCGAAGATGTAGGGATTGCAGACAGCACCTAAACATGTAGAAGTATCAAAAGATAAAGGAATGAGTATATGCATCTTTATTATTTTAAAGTATCCAAAAATGGCTAACTTCCATGTCAATAGTTCAAAGCAATAAAACAGATAAGCACTCACTGACCAGTAAAGTCAATGTTCCGAATATCATCATCCACAAAAAATCTGCTGTCTGCTTGTCAAATGGACCCCTCTCCAAAATCACCCCTACCTAGCTCTCAATGCAATAACTATTCGATATAATTTAACTTGCTTTATCATCCTACAAAAAAATTTAAACAATTCATAGAAGACGAAAGGATCTGGTGGGGATTCTTACATCATGAGAAGGCGAATTCCAAAGTTGATAGAAAATTTTCCAAGGAAGAAAAGGCATGTGAACAACCTCCACACCCGTAATTGAAGTTTGACACAAGATTATGAGATTTGTCTTTCCTCGGGAAACTTGCTTGTATAAAGATGCATTTAATATTAAAATAGAGGTCTGGGTTCCAAATACGCATGCACCGGCTACCGCCTATTGCGAAAAATAACCTGAATATATAAGAGATAGTGTCTGTATAAACCATAGAAGCTAAATCAACCCCTTTTAGATTGTATTACACATACATACTACATACACATGTATGAGAAAAACATAGACAAAAAGTACATAGAAATATGCAGCAGAGTATATATGTATACACATTTGCAAACACCATCTGCAAAATTTTCTATAAAGTAGCTATTGCCCAAATTACTGAAAGTGAAAATGTCAAGGAGATTACAGTGAAAATCTCACCAAGTTCTCCTTGTGAGGAAACTATATCATTAAACTCTATGTAGCACAAACACTTCTATCATGGAGCCGTGTCGTGTCTGAAACGTGTCTGACACGCATGTCAAGCACGCGTGTCACGTGTATTTTTAAGAATTTATCATTTGTCTACGTGTCGTGTCCATTTCAACGTTGTCGTGTCCGTGCAACATAGATAACTAACCAACAATAAAATGAAAAATATTTTCAACTAGATAGATAAACTAATCAGCGGGAATTACAGTATTGTATGTTCAGTAACTGCAAGCAGAAAAAGGAAACTCCTTCCGTAGTTGATCAGCCTCTCCTAGTGTCGGCTTCTCTCTATGACTGCTACCACATCCTATTCCTTATTTCAAATAAAATAAAAGCAAGGAGGGGACGAGACATACCCCTATTTCTTCTATCAACTTTACTTTGACGTCCACTTTTGCACACAGAGTCCAGATCTTCACCAACTTCAGATTGCATCTTCGCACTTATTGTCCCACATCAACTTCAAAGACGCATATTCGCGCCTCAACATTCCTTTCATATCAAACAGATCCCACACCGCAATCATGAAGCAACAGATTTGGTGACTTCATCATCCACATCTGTCCATGTGAAGCTTATCAATCAGAAGATCTCCTGGGCAAGAAAATCTGACTAATCCCACATTATTCTCTTTTCCTGGTGACAAACTCTTCAAAATTATTAGAGCATAATTAGTCCTCCTTCCCCCCCCCCCCCCCCCCCCCCCCCCCCCCCCCAACCAACCAAAAAAAAAAAAAAAAATCCTCTCCTTGATTTCAGTATATTCTCTTATTGACAAAATGCAAGCTGACCAATGCCCATCTAAGTCAGGTGTCAAGTTGAACAATCATTAGTAAGAGATGCATTTCAACCTTTATGTGTGCTTTGGTTGAGAATGTACTCTTACGAAATCCTGATATAGACATATGAATAGTTTAGACTCAAGAATCCTTTGTTAGTGAAGCTGCAAAAATAATGACACCTGATCTCCCAGTAGATGGATGGTGACCACATAATGAAGGTTTTTTTTAGGTGATTATTGGAGCTATCAAGAGAGTGAATATGTCAAGCTATTCACTTCCGAAAAGGGTTTCCTACTTGACGCTGGTGTCAGGCCATGCTCATTTCTTCTCATGTTAGATCTTGAATGTGACACATGACTAAAGATCTTTAATCATATTTTGTAGAATATGAGATTTCTTTGGTGATCAGATTCTCATTGATGGAGAGCATTATGACACGTGTGAATGAGGAGTGGACTTTCTTCCAAGTTGCTTTCTTACTAATAGACAACCATGCTATAGCATAAATCCTTGCTAGGTGTTGGGCATGAAAAATGCTCGTGTCCAGGTGGAATGATATCTTAGAAACTTGATAATCTCAAATAATTGAGAGGTGAAGACAAATATTTATATCTGTTTTCTGCAAAGACTCATGAAGCTCAACTGGTGGAACTCAAGTACAAAGGAACGATGAAGTTTAACCATGCTTAAAATCTTGGTTCAAAATCTCAAAATGAGAATCGGAATCGGCTGACAATTTTAGGTATTGAAATCTGCTATATTGCCCATATCAGTCATTTCATCTCGGTGACATTGGTCTTAGTCAAAAGAATTTTTAAAAAATATTTTTAAATATTTTTAAAAATATCAAATAATTATTAGCATTCTGACATGTTTTTATTAAAATAATTGATTGAGTTTGAATCAATTTAGACAAAATATTACAATACAAAGAAATTGATGCAAAAATATAAGTTAAAGGGTAGCTACAAAAGACATTATGATACAATTAATCTAACAAACTAATTATATTCTACTTATTATATTCATAACAACTATTTTCTAACCATTTTCTAGCACTAACATTTCCTAAAATTAATATATTCATCACAGCTATTTGTAACAAAAACTTAACAATTTTTCCGACAGAATAAGTTTAAAATTAATCTAATAAACTAATGTATAATTAATCTAACAAACTAATTATATTCTCCTTAATTAAATTCATGACATCCATTTTCTAACTATTTTCTTACATTTCCTAATAAAACTAATTACTTATATCGAAGATAAATAATTATTGTTCATTTTCTAATCAATTTTTAACATTTTTTCTCAACAATAAAGTTTTAAAAAAAAAACTTAATCTAACAATTTATTTCTCTAGTTATTTACCAATTTTGAATTTTTCCTCGAAATTTTCTCTTTTGAGGATTGTTGGCAAGAGATGAATATTTATAATTTTTAGTAAGAATAAGTATAGGATTCTCTCAGGCCCGGGAATAATCATTGAATCCACGAAGCACTGAAAGTGATATAGGATTTGACACCACTGTTTTGTAGCGTTAGGATTAAGAGACTGATTAAATTCAATCAACGGTGCAGAATCATTGTCAGTTAATCAAATTTTTATGCCATAGGATCGAGAAGATATTGCTGAATTTGCTGCAGTTTAGCAATAATTGTGTTAGAATCGACCGGAATCAGAATAGAATTGGCCCATATCAGCTGATTCCAACCTTGATATCGATCGATTCCGATCGATTTTGACCGATCCCGACTAATTCCAATTAAATACCACCGATTCTATCTTAGTGTCGACTGATTCTTCGAACCATGCTCGGAATGCATTTGCACATGCTAAATTGAGTCTATTTGGGGTACAACGATTTTTGAGGTTATTGGGGTATAGCTATGTTTGATGCATAGAAGACAAATTTTCAAATGGAATCACGGACCAAGGTATTGGGGGTCAATCTTGCACAAGAACATATGAAAAGAATCGTTTCACATATATGAGTAATTAGAACAATAGCACATTAGCATGAGGTGTGTTCCTTTCGCATCAAAATCTTAAGCCAGAATTTGGAAATTACTCAGGTGAAACTAAAAGGGCTGGGATTAGAAAGCAGAAGCTGGCTCTAGATGGCTCTAGAGAGTTTAATTATCCCTTGTTTGTTTGATCTATTTCTTTCTTTCTTTCCTTTATTGTTATTTTTTTAAAACTTGTTTGGTTGAACCCAGCTGGCTGGTTTCACTGTAGAGAGAGAGGGCAAAAACAGGAGATGGAGTTCAAAGAACTCTACTGACTTGGATCAGAAAGAATGAAGCAGTGCATGCCTCTAACCCAGTTTCAGCGCCTTCCGTTCCGTATAGACTGATAGGAGGAAAAGAAGAACATAATAGAAAAGGAGGGGAAATGTAAACTAGAGACCCCAGTCTCCAAACAAACAAACAAACTCTCATTCCATATTCATCAAAAACTGCTTCTAACTTTCATTTCTTAGCTCTTATTATAGGCTTACGTGAAGAACAGGGAAAATCCTAACCTAAGAAATCCACTAACAAACAAACTGTTAAGCTGAATAACGAAAAAAATAAACTGCCGATCAGACACACCTGACCAGCTAAATGACAACAAATAATTGAATAACACATAAATCTAACAAATGCCAGCTAACATACCTTCTCTTTTAGCGCCTTGTTTTTTTGATTTTCTCCAAGTCTAAACTGAACCAATTTCAAACTCCAAACAAATATTCCATCTACAATTTCACAAGGAACACTCCCCCCTCCCCAAAATAACAAAAAAAAAACAAAAAACAAAAAACAAAAACAAAAACAAACAAACACACATGCTCGCGCATGCAACCCACACAAAAAACATAAAATCCACCCCACAACAAAAGAAAAAAAGAAAGAAACTAAATTGAAGGGCAGAACAATGCAAAAAGGACTGCAAAATTGAATGCAACTTTCATGCCTACATCATTAGATAGAAACTTTTAAGTTGGCTTCATGGTGTGAGTGGAAGCTAAGTTTCATTCATTACTTGATTTCATTCTAGTTGCACCACAAATCAATGATGCCTGGTACCTGTTGGAAAGAGAGAGGATATTGTCGAGGAAGTCGACAAGGATCGTCGAGGGATCGTCGAGGAAGTCGTCGACGAAAGACGAAACAAGCAGCAGCAGCAAAACAGGTTAACAGCAGCAGCAGGTGTTCGGTCGACCGGCCCGGTCGACCGCCCGCAATAGCAGGAGCTCGGTCGACTGGCCCGGTCGACCGACGTGCACAACATGCACAAGGAGGGAGCTCGGTCGACCGCCCGGTCGACCAACTGAAGTGACACAACTCTCGGTTGGGAACGGTCGACCGGCCCAGTCGACCGGCGCATAGGGTCGGTCGACCGCCCGGTCAACTGACAGTCGGGTTGCGGGCTGCGATTGCTGATTTAGAAATCTGTTGTATTTAAACGGGATTTCTAGGGTTTTGTTGTACTAAGGAAAGTAGCAGCTCTCTTGATACTCAGAGAAGCTGCATCCATTGTAATTGATTTACAAAATCAATAGAATCTCTCTTTCATTGTCCCGAGGACGCAGGCATCAAGGCCGAACCTCGTTAATCGTTGTTATTTCGTGTGTTCTTTCTCTGATTTTTGGTATTTGTGCTGTTTTGAGAATTTGTTCTTCGTGCTTGGGAGATTCAGGGATTTCTCTTCTGGTTGTTGTCGGAGCACAACAAGTGGTATCAGAGCAGCCCAGGTTTCGCTTGGGATTTTTCTGGAGATTCGGAGGGCTTCGGGATCTGATTCGGTGGAGATCGTGTGTCGATCTCAGATCAAAGGTAGTCGTGCTCGTGGGATCGTGTGTCGATCTCAGAAGGACGCAAGAAGTGCTCAAGGAATCTTTGGTGGAGTAGATCCGGTGAGAAACTCAATCTAGGATTTCAAGAAAAAGGTAAAAATCTAATTTTTATCGAAGTTGTGATCTATTTCCAGTTGGTTTTTTCCGCATAGATAGAAGATCAAGTAATCTAGATGGCAGAAGAAAGTACTTCGATTAAGACCATGAATCCTCATCCAAGGATTGACGTGGTGAAATTTAATGGCACAAATAATTTCGGGATGTGGAGATGTGAGGTTATGGATGCCCTGAATGCATCGAACCTCGAGGATACTCTCCTTCTGCAGAAGAAGAGAAGCACGACCACTGATGAAGAGTGGGAGAAGATGAACAGGTCAGCGTGTGGGTTGATTCGTTCATGTTTAACACAAGACATAAAATATCTTGCGTTACATGAGACGTCGGCGAAGCATTTGTGGGAGACCCTTGAGAAGAAATATCTGACCAAGAGTATCGAATCTAGATTGCAGCTTAAGAGTAAGCTGTACCGGTTTCAGATGAAGAAGGGGAGCTCCGTGAATGAACACATCAACCGCTACACGAAACTTCTTACAGATTTGGTGAACGTGGATGTCAAGATAGATGAGGAAGACAAGGCGATAATCCTCCAGAACTCACTCCCGGCGGAGGAGTATGAGACATTTACTCTAACCTTTATCAATGGTAGACAGACTCTGGACTATCATGAGGTGTCGTCTGCACTGGCAAGTTATGAGACAAGGAGAAAGGAGAGACATCCTTCTCAGTCAAGCTCATCAGCGGAGGCACTGGCAGTAAGAGGCAGGGGTTCATCAAGGAAGGGCAAGGAGGAAAGAGGAAGATCAAAGTCCAGGCCAGGGTTCAGGGATCTTAAAAGGAATCAGTGTGCCTTCTGCAGAGAGATAGGGCACTAGAAAGTGGACAGTCCGAAGTTCAAGGGAAAGAAGAAGGAATCAAAGTCTGAGGCAAATCTCGCAAAGGTGGTTAACACTCAGAGCAGTAAATCACAGGCAGATGGAACATACTCAGATTCGTCGGTGTTCTCATTTTCAGTTACAACTCCCATCGTAGGCTACTCAGAGGAAAATGAGTGGATTATGGATACAGGTGCTACATACCATGTATGCCCCAATCGGGACTGGTTTACAAGCTTTGAGAAGCTGGAAGGGTGTTCAGTCGTTATGGGCGACGATCATCCATGCATCATGGAGGGTGTTGGTACAATCCAAATCAGAATGTTTGATGAGATGGTGAGGGAGCTGAAGGAAGTGAGGTATGTACCTCAGTTGAAGAGAAACCTGATTTCCGTTGGAGCTTTGGAGTCATTGGGCCTTGTGGTGTCGATTAAGGAAGGAGTCCTTAGAATGACAAAAGGTTCGATGGTGGTGTTGAAGGCTGATCGTCGGAACAACCTATACTACTTGAAGGGTAGTACGGTGACAGGGCAAGTGGCGGCTTCTACCAGTTCAGAGGAAGATTCAACCAGGCTGTTGCACATGAGGCTGGGACATGCAGGAGAGAAGTCATTGCAAACTCTTGCGAGGCAAGGGTTATTGAAGGGTGCCGAAACCTGCAAGATGGAATTTTGTAAACACTGTATCATCGGCAAGAAGACCAAGGTGAAGTTCGGCACAGCATCACATTGCACCGAGGGGATTCTTGACTATGTTCACACACGGATGTCTGGGGACCTACCAAGACTGCATCAATTGGAGGTAACCATTACTTTGTGTCGTTTATTGATGACTATTCTAGGCGGTGCTAGGTATATACCATGCGACACAAAGGGGAAGTCCTAGAATTGTTCGTGAAGTGGAAGAAGAACTTGGAGAGAAGCACGGGAAGGAAGGTCAAGGTCCTCCGTTCAGATAATGGAGGAGAGTACAAATCGGATCCTTTCCTACAGCTATGTCTTGATGAGGGCATAGAGAGACACTTCACTGTACGAGAGACACCGCAACAGAATGGGGTAGCAGAGAGGATGAACAGGACTTTGCTAGAGAAGGTCCGGTGTATGTTGTCCAATGCAGGTTTGTCAAAGAAGTTTTGGGCTGAGACTTGCTGAGACTTTGGCGTATGCATGCTACCTCGTGAATAGGTTGCCGTCGTCTGCGATAGGGGGGAAGACTCCTCTTGAAGCTTGGTCGGGAAAAGCAGCTGCTGACTATGATTTGCTACGGGTTTTCGGATGTCCAGCCTACTATCATGTCAAAGATGATAAGTTAGACCCAAGAGCAAAGAAAGGGGTGTACGTCAGTTTCAAGCGTAGAATCAAAGGGTTCAAGATTTGGGATCCAACGGACATGAAGTTTCTTCTCAGCAGGGATGTCACTTTTGATGAGGCTTCCATGATGAAGCCTAAGGTCTCTCAGCAGGTGGAGACTAGCAAGACCAAGGAGCTATCGCAGCAAGTGGAGATTGATGCAAATTCACCATCTCTAGAGGATTCAGCATCGGTGAGGATCATTCTCAGGGTGACACAGGGCAGTGATCAAGCAGTTGTAGAAGATGCTGAAGATGTTGAAGAGGGTCAAGAACAGGTCATGGGTAATGTTCCTGACTCTACTGCAGTTGAAAGACCAAGGAAGAACACTAGGAGACCAGGTTGGCTCACTACAGATATGGTCGTGGCGTATGCACTTCCGGTCGTTGAGGAGGCTATTCCGTCCACCTTCAGAGAAGCTGAGATCAGTTCGGAATCGAAGATGTGGAAAGAAGTCATGAATGAAGAGATAAAGTCTCTCTACAAGAACGACACTTGGAAACTCACTAGGTTGCCCAAAGGGAAGAAGGTTATAGGCTGCAAGTAGGTGTATGCTAAAAAGCAGGGATCTCTCAAAGAAGATTCGGCTCGCTACAAGGCCAGGTTGGTAGCTAAAGGCTATGCTCAGAGGGAAGGAATTGACTATAATGAGGTATTCTCTCCTGTTAAACATTCGTCAATTCGTATTTTATTGGCTTTGGTGGCGCAGTACGAGTTGGACCTTGACCAACTCGATGTAAAGACCGCCTTTCTCCATGGCGATCTAGAGGAGGAGATCTACATGACTCAGCCAACATGGTTCAAGACTGCAGGGAAGGAAGAAATGGTATGTAAGTTGAAGAAGTCATTGTACGGACTGAAGCAGTCTCCTAGACAGTGGTACAAGCGGTTTGATAGCTTCATTAGAGGGAAGAAGTACACACGAAGCCACTATGACCCATGTGTGTACTACAACAAACTACCGACAGGGGAATATATCTATCTACTTCTGTATGTAGATGATATGTTGATTGCTTCGAGGTCGAGATCTGCTATTGATGCACTGAAGAGGGATCTATCTTCAGAGTTTGAGATGAAGGACCTTGGTGAAGCTAGGAAGGTGTTAGGCATGGAGATCACTAGAGACAGAGGGATTGGCAGGGTGAGCTTGATTCAGAAAGGATATTTGGAGAAGGTACTACAAAGGTTCAATATCGGCAAGGATACGAAGTTTGTAAGTACACCTATGGCTCCTCATTTCAAGTTGTCTGCTAAGATGTCTCCGAAGAGTGTTTAGGAATGTGAGTATATGAATCACGTCCCATATGCCAATGCAGTCGGTAGCCTTATGTACGCTATGGTGTGTACGAGACCAGATCTATCACAGGCTGTCTCCATGGTTAGCAGATATATGCATGATCCAGGACAGGTCATTGGGAGGCGTGAAGTGGATCTTGAGGTACATCAAAGGAACAATTGATGTAGGTCTGGTATTTGAGAAGGACTCCACGGGAAAACAAGAGTGCATAGGATATATTGATTCAGACTATGCAGGTGACCTTGACAAGCGCCGGTCTACAACAGGGTATGTCTTCACATTCTCTCAAGCACCGGTGAGTTGGCGCTCCACACTGCAGTCTACCGTCGCATTGTCGACCACAGAGGCCGAGTATATGGCTATGACGGAGGCTAGGAAGGAGGCAAACTGGCTTCAAGGCTTACTTGATGACTTGGGCGTGGAACAGGATCTGCTGAAGATTAACTGTGACAGTATGAGCGCCATTTACTTGGCAAAGAACCAGGTCTATCATGCACGGACGAAGCACATCGACGTCAGGTACCATTTCGTTCGGGAGATTCTAGAAGAGGGTGATATCGAACTGTTGAAGATTCACACATCAGAGAATCCCGCCGACATGCTTACTAAGGTGGTGTCTGGAGTCAAGTTTGCACATTGCAAAGCTTTGCTCCATATCCTTCAGGTAGCTTGAGCTTGCTGAAGCTCATTTGGATGAACTACAGATGACTTGATCCCTTGGGCAGGGTACGTAGGCAACCACATTGGTGCAGCCACTCTCGAGTCGATGGACAGTTCGGCTCAGATTTGGAAGAATCTTCACCGAGGTGGAGAATTGTTGGAAAGAGAGAGGATATTGTCGAGGAAGTCGACAAGGATCGTCGAGGGATCGTCGAGGAAGTCGTCGACGAAAGACGAAGGAAGCAGCAGCAGCAAAACAGGTTAACAGCAGCAGCAGCAGGTGTTCGGTCGACCAGCCCGGTCGACCGCCCGCAGTAGCAGGAGCTTGGTCGACCGGCCCGGTTGACCGACGTGCACAACATGCACAAGGAGGGAGCTCGGTCGACCGCCCGGTCGACCGACTGGACCCAACTCTCGGTTGGGAACGGTCGACCGACCCGGTCGACCGGAGCATAGGGTCGGTCGGTCGACCGCCCGGTCGACCGACAGTCGGGTTGCGGGCTGCGATTGCTGATTTAGAAATCTGTTGTATTTAAACGGGATTTCTAGGGTTTTGTTGCACTAAGGAAAGTAGCAGCTCTCTTGATACTCAGAGAAGCTGCATCCATTGTAATTGATTTACAAAATCAATAGAATCTCTCTTTCATTGCCCCGAGGACGTAAGCATCAAGGCCGAACCTCGTTAATCGTTGTTATTTCGTGTGTTCTTTCTCTGGTTTTTGGTATTTGTGCTGTTTTGGGAATTTGTTCTTCGTGCTTGGGAGATTCAGGGATTTCTCTTCTGGTTGTTGTCGGAGCACAACAATACCCACAATCTTCTGGTATTTATTTTGATTCCTTCAGCACTGCAAGTCTGCAATCAACACGCTGCTTTATTTTGTGCTTTTTTCTATCAGGTTCTTATAATTATCAAAATATAATAGACTCGAATATAAATTCTCAACATGTAATAGATCTTATTAGACAACAGTATTGCCAGGAAAAGGACAGCATGTTAGAAGGGAAAAGTCACATGACGGGGATACCTGCAAATACTTAAAACACCAATTGATAGTATAGTGCAATACTATTAGGATCAAGTAGTCCCAGTTGACACAATGCAGTTGTCAAAAGACACAATGTCTCATATGCCTTGGTCACAGGTGGAAGAGAATTATAGTATCTGAAAAAGCATTGATGGAAAGGTTTAACATAAAAACTATAATATTTATTATGCAAAAAGGTACAGACAACATAACAAAATATTCATCAAAATAAATTCATGCAGCAGGGAAAGGCATCAATACAAACCAATAGTACAGATCGCTTGACATTTACAAAGTAAGAATAACTTTTCAACAACAAAAACTGATTAATGTCAACAAGCTGACCCATTCAGAAAACATCAATAAATTGAAATCTGAAATGGGATTTTTTTTTTAATGCTTGCTTTCTCTATTTTTTCTTTGTAACTTTCACTTAGAAATATTCAATTGACTCTTTTAGGGACGAAATTGTTCCCATTTTTAATTTCCACATTCCTATTCTCTTTCTAGTACTTTTTATTGGTTATATTGTTGTCTTTATTTTTAATTACAATGCATGTTTTAATACATAGTATTTTTCTCAGTATACAAATTTTTTACATTTACTATTTTGTACAGACCATTTAAAATTTAACTGACATTTATTAATGAAACAAACCAACTTAGGTTCCACTCGCATCCATGATTAGACTCAATAGTAACACACTCGAAGTATAAAAATTACATATTCTTGGGAACTATATAGAATTGGGTTGGATTTTATTGTTATTGAGAATTCAGTCAGATTGGGGCTCATGTCCTTGTCAGCTGAATGAAATGAGTCAGATTTCATTTGGATTTGAATAGAATCAACACTTATCCAATTCATAAATCTTATTCATTGTTTAAAATTAAATCGGTTCAGTCTCGAGTTCAGGGTCCCTGTTCGAATTCCATCTTGATTTACCCCAATCAGCCCATTTAAAGCCTAAAAATCACAGGGGACAGGAATGATTCTCTCCCTCTAGCATTGTCAGAGAGGAAAACGAGGATGACTTTTCAATTAATTTTGGAAAGGATTATGTCAGCTGAACTGCACAATCTTTGGGTATCACTGGTGTCAAACCTGTGTGTCATCATCAGGGCCTGGCCTTGCGAAGAATTGAGTGCTCCCTAAACCGATTATATCACTGTGTTTGGCAAGATCTGAGGGGCACCACAATTTGGAACACTGGATGATATGGACATCAAGCCACATGTATGACATGTGTACCACCGACGGAGAAGATGCCTTGTTCCAGATTCGCAGAAGTTGTAGTACTCTAGTTTCTAGTTTCTTTATTTTGAGTTTCTTTATTTTTTGTTTTCTTTTGATAGTTGTAATCCCACTGCGATTGAAAAAATTTTAGCTTCTAAAATTTGGAGTCTTAATTCTATTTTGATTAGAAATTTTAGTTTTAATTAATTGTATTCAAATTTTGTAAAGGATATAAAAGGTCTCTTGTATCAAACAATATTATGTGATGAAAATTATGAAGATTTTTCCTCGAATTTGTGTGAGTTTTGAGATCTCTCCAATTTTCTCTCTTTGTGTGTAAAGCCCTTAGAGAAACTCTAGATTAAGTGGTGTAAACCCTATCTAGCCGATCCTCTTGCCCTAATTCTCTCTTCTTTTCTTTAGAAAAATACATCTTCTAATTCTCTCCTAATCTCCCACAAACAAATTTCTTCCATTAAAAAAACAGATACGCGCGAAGAAAATTCAGCCACCAGCAAGCTACTTTGTGTGGGCCATAATTTTCACATCAGGCGTCCGTTTCAGTTGATTTTCGAACCATTGCGATCATGACGACGAGAGTTTTGCATCGGTACCCGCTACAGGTCATTCAGATCTCTGTGATTCTCAGCAGGTACATTTATAATTCAAATCAGTTATTTCGAGTATGATATATTTAAATCTTTGAGTTTTTATCAATTTAACTGTTGTGCACAATGTGAGATTTGCGTATCTGCTTCCCTGTAATTTAGTAGATTTGATATTAATTGAAAAATCTTGTCACATAATATATTATCCTTAATTGATTCTCGATTGAATTGGATTAAATTGTGCGCGATCAACTATTTGCTAGTATTTAGTTTTTGATCTTTTTATTTTATTGTTGATTTTCATACAATTTACCGTTTCACATCAATTTAGTATCAGGCACAATTAGCGTAAGATTTACATCATGTAGGCATTTGTTAGAAATTTTACTGCTTTCTTGCATTTTATAAAAGAAATTAGGAATTTCCAACATTCATTTAGGTTTTTGTTTAATGAGTCCCCCAACCACCACTATGGATATCCTGACTTTTGATGGTCGCCTAGACTATTCAGGTCGTTTAAGTGATCCTCAAGTTTTTTCTTGATTGGCTACACAGCATGGATCAGTACTTCACTTGGTACTCGCTCTCTAAAATGGAGAAGTCTGGTTCGACATCACGAAACTGACTGTACAAGCTAGTCAATATTGAGTAAATATGGAAAAGACAAGAAAATCTGATTTCAAACACCGATTGAGACTTGAAAATATATAAAGAACGAATTCATGCGTGCCACCATTTTAATTTACAAATCTTCTTGAAAAATGGCGTCGAATTACCCAAGGCAACATATCTGCCAAGGAGTATGTTATCGAATTTGACGAGTTTCTCACTCGCTATGATATCTGAGGAATGCAAAGTGACATTCAAATCTTTTCCCAATTTAGAGATGGACTATTAGTAGACCTAAAAAATAAGTTGTGGAGTCACTGAGCTTAAAAGAGGTTATGCCATGGTCCAAGATTTAAATACTCCCCAGTTGGATTATACGTTTAGAAGTCAGGATCATCGAACCCTGACGGTCAAGTCCAATTTACATCAGTACCCATACTGAGTTAATTCTCAAACACCAACACACAAGGCAGACACTAAAGACAAGAGTACTGAAAGAGAGTTTTTCAAAATTAGCCCACAATTAAGTGTTACAAATGCCAAGGTTATGGTCATGTTGTTGCCAACTGTCCAACCCCATTTAAGATTGTCATCAATGACAGTTCTTATCGAAGCACCTAAGCTCGATAGGACTATTTCTCTGAAATCACTCCTGTAATTAAGAAATTTAATGTCACCCGCCCTTTCTCTGCTCTACTGCCAACACCACCTTCTCCGCCTCCTCCACTACTGGTCCCTATTGTTACCTGTTTTGATCACCAACCCCTTCTTTACTATCGACACCACCCCCTTTTCTTTTCTGGATAGTTAAGTATTAATCAAAATTCTTCATAGACCTTTACCCCATAACTAGTCATGATAGGTCAAGTGAGTTTCATTCATTTTTTGCATCAACTGAGTCGCATATCATTTGCATCACAGGTGCATGAATTACACGAGAAAATCAGTGATAAAGTGGAACAAAACAATGTCAAGTTGGTTGTGATGTTAAACAATTGCATGCTTGTAGTGCTATGAAATTGAATGATAATGTGTATGCTATAAATTTTTTATAAATTTTGACATCAGTTATACTTTCAATGTTGAATACTTAGTAGATTACAAGGGTCTTGATGTTATCCCACTTGTTGATGGCCTTCCCATGAGTCGATTTTCAAGTCCCTTTTATCATTATCAAATTTTTACCCTATACATGTCAAGTTGATAAATTCTTAGATGATAAAATTATCACCACCCAAGATTGTGAGATTCGAAAATATCTGATTTATTGGACAGAAAAAGTACCAACTGATGATACATGACTAGACCGAAATGAATTACTGAAGATTGATCATGAAATTTGAACAGTATGAAAGCACTTCTACTTCTAACTCGACGGAGTCGAGTTCTCTCCAACAGGGGGAGAATGATGTGACATCAAGCTACATGTATGGCACATGTACCACCAACAGAGAAGGCGCCTTATTCCAGATTCCCAGTAACTGTAGGATTCTATTTTCTAGTTTTTTATTTTGAGTTTTTATTTTTTTTCTTTTGATAGTTGCTGCAATCCCACTGTGATTGAGAATTTTTTAGTTTCTAAAATTTGGAGTTGTAATTCTATTTTGACTAGAAATTTTAGTTTTAGTTGTATTCAAATTTTATAATGGCTATAAAAAGTCTCTTGTATAAAAAAAAACGCAATGAAAATTATGAAGATTTTTTCACAAATTTGTGAGTTTTGAGATCTCTCTTAATTCTCTCTTTCTGTGTGTGAAGCCCTTAGAGAAATCCAAGATTAGTGGTGTAAAACCCTACCTAGCCTATCCTCTAGCCCCAATTCTTTCTTCTTTCCTCTAGAAAAATCCATCTTCTATTTATCTCCCAATCTCCCACGAACAAATTTCTTCCACTAAAAAAACAAATTCGCCCGAGCAAAATTCAGCCACCAGCAAGCTACTTTATTCAGGTCATAACTTCAACATATGACGTCTGCTTCAGTTGATTTTTGAGCCATTGCGATTGCCATGCCCCGCTTCTCAAAATACACCGTAGCAGACACGATAAGAGCCGGCGACACATATACGCGAGGAAAATACCCTACACGTATACGCGCTAAGCTCAGTACAAAGAATTAAACACAAAATACACAAAAGTCCAGCTTTATTCACAAGTACCAAATATGTACAGAGTCAGGAAATATGCATCAAAAGGGCACAGGAAAAGAAAACAAAAGAGAGGGAACAAAGATTTCTCACGAGCTACAGATAAGGCGAGTCAACTATCCTAGCGCCACGACACGTTTAACGTACTCCTGCTCATGCAAAACCTCTGGATCTAGATCTGAACATGCAAACTTAGGGTCGTCAATAAGTCACCTAATGAGTGGTAAAATGAAAAAAGCAATAGTATGCTATAATTATAATAATAATCAATACATTATAGTGGTATCATAATTACAAGGTCAAACATTACATGGTTGAGTAGCAGTAAAGCCAATCGGTGAGAACTTGGTATTCAGGAGTTGTCAATTTGAGTCTTATTAAGTAACAGGAATATAACACTATAATTATATGCTGTGAGTTCGTCATTCCATGTCTAGTATTATATAACACAACTATATTAACACGTCATATTTCAGAGTTACACAATAATAATAATCGGTCTCTCCTGATATTTTAATCATTTTCTTTCAGTGTTCTATACTACTCTGGCAGTGCATACTAAAGTCTGCACCCTAGTAGAACTCATTCGAACATGATACACGGGTATCATTATCCGAACGAGAGAGTGACCAAATAATACACACTCCTGATATCATTATTGGGTTATTAAATGTGATGTTATTTGAAACTGAGATGGACACTTTGTCTGTGCTTTGGGAAACAATAACAGTACCGAAATACCAACAATAACAGTACCGAAGTAGCAACAATAACCTCCAAATACAGGCGCTGTCTCCATTCAATTTCCCTAACCCCTATGTCAATTGTCTATAGTTAATGTTACATAGATATTGAGTCTGATCAATAACAGTGATTATCATGTTTCTCAATAAACACAGTAACACGAACAATTTTCAATATAACAATATTTGCCTCACTAATTCCATTAACATTAACCTGATCAATATCACACGGTGATCATGTACAATTGATCTATTGATTCAAAAATTCCACAACAGTGTCTAAGATTATCAATATATATCTTTGAAATTTCTTTAATCAAAGAGTTCAATAACCAATCAACATTAATTAAATAACTCGTCAAACGCTACATTTATAAACCACAATATAATAATATTTTACTATAAGGAGTTAAAAAAAACTGAGATCTACAAGAGATTATGTTGACCTTAGTGTCCTGTGATAGTCGCGGTTGCGTAGCTCTCGTCTCCACGATTGCAACGGCTCAAGAAACACTCAAATCGGAGTCCGACTGACCCAGACATAGCCCGAAAATCAAATCTGATACTTAACAGGTTTGAATCCGCTTAATGGTTTTGTAATGTTCTAATTGGATTTGGATACAATTGAAGTGGGTTAGGTCTCTAACGGGTCCTTGTACTGTTCTAATTGGATTTGGATACAACTGAAGTGGGTCAGGTCTCTAACGAGTCCAAATCTAATAACCCAAACCCACTTAAGTGGTGGATTGCAGGTTGGATTGGGTTTAAGTTCAGGTTTGGTGGAGGATCCAATAAGGAAAAGAAAAAGAAAAAGAAAAAGAACGAAAAGAACAGGGAAAGAGGGGAGGAGACAACAGACTAGCAGGGATGACTCCGGTGGCTCCGGCGCGACGGCAGGGCAGCGCTCGGGCGCAGTCACTAGGGGAGAGGGCGAGGGGAGAGAGTGATAGTGCAAGAGAGAGAAGATAAAAAAGGGACTGCTGGTGGCCGTCGTGCGGCGGTTGCACGTAGGGGGCAGGCGACACGGCGAGGAGAGGGGGAGAGGGGTGAATAGGTGTATAGCTAATTAATTAAAAATTTAATGCAATATAAAATGAGATGATACAACCGATCACTCAAAACAAGACTAGAAACTGAATTCTCCGTGAAGAGTTCTGAACTTCTCCTCATGATTCCTCTAAATAAGAGTTTGATGTGCTTAATTGCTATCATGTTGTGATGAGTATAGGTCGACAATAATGAATGAATAAAAAGCAAACAGTAGAGATAGGAAAGCAATCGCAAACAAAAAGATTTGTTTCGAGATTCGAGTCACTGCTCTACTTCCCGCCTTCACCACCGTGAAGGATTTCCCAATCCACTATAGGATCTTCCACCAAGGACCTTACACTAAGAAATTACAATCACTAAGAATACACAACTCCCCAAAACACTCCTCTAGTCCAGAGGTAGCGTAACGACAATGGAACAATCTCTGGGTGATCAAAAGATCACAACTTTCTCTTGAAAACTCTCTTACAAAACCCTATAGAATAAAATATAAATTTGAAGCTCAAGAATTTGTAAGTGTGAGTAAAATCAGAAGAGAGATTTTTGAGAACAAAAAACTTAAAGAAGATTTCTGAAAATAAAACACAAAACTGAAACTTGAAAGCTCTTTCTCTTGAAACCCAAAACTTGATTTTTCAAATAGAATTGTTGTTGTGATAAACTCAACCCTAATGACCCCTTTATATAGGGTTTTAGAAGAGCAAACTTAGAATAGTTTTACCAAGTTTAAAAGGAATAAATTGACTCTTAAAATTCAACAAAACACGTTTTAAAAACATGTTAAAAATCAGCCTCCAGAAAAATTAGCCATTCTGCTAATCTGGCAGACTGTTGGTCAACTTTGAGCACAGTTTTCAGCCCTAAAACATCAGAATTTTGAAATAGGTATATAGGAATAATTTATAAATCTTTAAGTCTAAATTCTACTGCAACTTGAATCAACTCAATATCATTTTGAAGTAAAACGTTATCAATAAAATGCAGAAAGATGTCAAATCAGAAACTGTAAACTGTTTTTTAGAACAATAACATACTTCAAACCAATATTTGACATCTTTAACATTTGAATCAGAAAATGATTATTAAGTAAGAAATGTAGCCCTGAATGTTATCTTTGAAATGCATTTAAATCATATTATTTGAATATAAGAATAAAAAGTTATAATAAGAAATGTAAAAGGGTGTCGAGCAGATCAGCAGAACTAAAACTGGTTAAAATCCAAAACCCGATATATGTGTACTCGAAATCTAAAACCGATTAAACCGAAAATCAACATATTGAACTTGTGTGTGTGTGAACTTGAGCTTCAAAAACATATTCTACCCTTTAACAAACTAAACTAAACACAAACCGAAGTCTTCTTGTAGAACTCCTTCTCCAAGTCGACTCGATCCAAACACAATCCAACGAGCTTAACTCCAACCAAGTGCTAGATGCGATCTTGACGCGCGAGCTCTTGAATCTACATGTGTTAGCTCCAAAACTCCTTTGTTGAAGTTAGACACCTGCTAATATCTTGATTAATAACTGAAACTATATAAACACAAGATCATTAGTAAACTACAACTACATGAGTTAATCATCATCAAAACTAGAGTGATGGGCCTTTGGGCCCGTGTGGAGGAAGAGAAGGACGAGGAGAGGGAGAAGAAAAAGAGAGGAAGAAGAGAAGAAGAGTGGCGGTGATGGTGGCTTGGGGTGGGGCAGCGCGACGACAGTGACTAGCGGTGGTGCTGGGTCTGGGCGGCGATCCTCCGGCTAGGCAAGGTGAGAGGGGGAGAAAGTGGGTGAGGGAAGAGAAGAGAGCTAAGGAAAGAGAAAGTAGTGTGTGGGAGAGAGTGATGAGGGGAGGTCGGTGGAGAGAGACACGTGGGAGGTGGGTTGTGCGTGGCTGTTGCAGAAAGCCGGGGGAAGTAAAGAAAAAGAGAAAGAAAAGAGAAAAGAGTAAGAGAAAGAAGAAATGAAGGAAAATGGGTTGGGCTCTAAGTTTTGGGCTTGGGTGAATTGAAAACAAAATAAAAGGGAGCGAGCTTGGCCTCGAGCTTGTTAAAGAAAATAAGAGGGAAAAGAAAAGAGATTGGACTAGGCTCTCTCTCTCACACATATATATAATTAATATTACTAAGTACTATAAAATATGAGTATTACATAAACGAACACACACAAATATTTTCCCAATGTTTTTACATAAAAATTTATTCTCCATAAAATGTATTTATCAATAGTATTTTTACATACAAATTCACATAGTTTTTATATATGCACATATGTAAATGTATATATATTTATACTATTTGCAAGAATTTAATTTGTAAATGAATAAATCATTATTACACAACAAATCAACATATTTATCGGGTAGGGATATTACATCCTACCTATCTAATAAAAATTTCGTTCTTAAATTTAAATTCTGGATGAGAGATACTCACATGTGGGTTAGGGACACCACGTTTCTACTGCGCCACTCTGATTCGGTTGTTGATGTCTGTACTGAGTAACCGATCACGAGAACCAAAATTGGGAAAATAAAATCGGAAAAAAATTGAAATAATCGGGAGGAAGAAGAATCCATATCACTCCGGAAGAAGAATATGAACACAATATACACAAAAGTCCAGCTTTATTCACAAGTACCAAATATATACAGAGTCAAGATTTATGCATCAAAAGGGTACAGGAAAAGAAAACAAAAGGGAGGGAACAAAGATTTCTCACGATCTAGACGATAAGGCGAGTCAACTCTCCTAGCTCTACGACACATTCAACGTACCTCTGCTCCTGCAAAACCTCTGAATATGGATCTGAGCATGTAAAGTCAGAGTCAATAAGCGACCTAATGAGTGGTAAAATGAAAGAAGAAAAAGTATGCTATAATTATAATAATAATCAGTACATTATAATGGTATCATAATTATAAGGTCATACATTACATGGTTTAGTAGTAAAGCTAATCGGTGAGAACTTGGTATCCCAGTTGTAAATTCGAGTCTTATTAAAGTAACAGGGATATAACACTTTAAATTATATGCCGAGAGTTCGTCATTCCATGTCTAGTATTATATGGCACAAATATATTAACATGTATTTTAGGGTTATACAATAACAATAGTCAGTCTCTCTTGGTTTTTTAATCATTTCCTTTCAGTGTCTCATACCACTGGCAATCCATACTAGAGCCTTCACCCTAATAGAACTCAATCGACATGATATACGTGTACCATTATCTAAACGAGAGAGTGACCAAATAACACTATATTATCATGATTGGGTTATTAATGTGATGTTATTTGAAACTGAGGTGGAGACTTCGTTCATGCTTTGAAAACAATAATAGTACCGAAGTACCAACAATAACAGTACTAAAGTACCAACAATAACCCCCAAATACAGACGATGTCTCCATTCAATTTTTCCAACCCTCATGTCAATTGTCTATAGTTAATGTTACATAGATATTGGATTTTATCAATAACAATGATATCACATGGATACACGATAACAAGGTTTCTCGGTAAACACAGTGACAAACAATTTCCAATATAACAATATTTGCTCCAGTAATTCCAGTAACATTAACCCGTTCAATATCGCACGATGACCATGTACAATTGATCCATTGATTCAAACATTCCACAACAATATCCAAGATTACAATTTATCTCTCTGGAATTTCTTTAGTCAAAGAGTTCAATAACCAATCAACATTAAATAACTCATCAAACGCTATATTTATAAACCATAATAAAATATTATTTTACTGTAAAAAAGTTAAAAAGCACTCATTGAGTTTTCGGGAATCTACAGGAGATTACGTTGACCTTAGTGTCCTGTGATAGTCGCTCCACCATTACAACGGCTCGAGAAACACTCGAATCGGAGTACGAATGGCCGAGATATCACCTGAAAATCAAATCTGATACTTAACGGGATTGAATCCTCTTATTGGATTTGTACTGTTCTAATTGGATTTGGATACAATTGAAGTGAGTTAGGTCTCTAATGGGTTAAAATCTAATAACCCAAACCCACTTAAGTGGTGGATTGCGGGTTGAATCGGGTTTGGGTTTGAGTTCAGGTTTGGTGAAGGATCCAACAAGGAAAGAAAAAGTAAAAAAAGAAAAAGAAAGAAAAGAACAGGGAGAGAGGGGAGGAGACAACAGAATGGCGGGGATTGCTGCGACGGCTCCAGCGCGGCGACAGGGGGCACAGCCACCAGGGAGAGGGAGTGAGAGAGTACGAAAGGGGAAGAGAGTGATAGTGAAAGTGAGGGAGAAGAAAAAAGGGGTTGCGGGTGACCGTCGCGCGACGGTTGCACGTGGCGAGGACAAGCGGTGCAACGAGAAGAAAGAAAGGAGAGGGTGGCGGCGCGGAGGAAGATGACGAGAAGGAGAGGGAGAAGAAAAGGAAAGGAAGAGAAGAAGAGAAAAGTGGGGGTGGCAGCGGCTTAGGGTGGCGTGGTGGCGGTGACAGACGGTGGTGTTGGGTCTGGGCGGTGGTCCTCTGGCTAGGCAAGGTGAGAGGGAGAGAGTAAGTGAGTGAGGGTGAGGAAAGAGAGAGAGCTGGGGGGGAAGAGGAGAGAGAGTAATGTGTGGGGAAGAGAGAATGATATACAAAGGGAGGTCGGTGGAGAGAGACATGTGGGAGGTAGGGTGTGCTTGACTGTTGCAGAAGCCAGGGGAGGAAAAAAAGAGAAAAAAAAGAGAAAAGAGTAAGAGAAAGAAGAAATGAAAGGAAATGGGCTAGGCTCTAAGTTTTGGGCTTGGGTGAATTGAAAACAAAATAAAAAGGAAGTGGCTTGGCCTTGAGCTTGTTAAAGAAATTAAGAGGGAAAGAATAGAGATTGGACTAGGCTCACACACACACATATCTAATTATTATTACTTAGTACTATAAAATATGAGTATTACATATACGAACACACAAATATTTTCCCAATATTTTTACATAAAAATACTTATTCTTCATAAAATGTATTTATCAATATTATTCATACATACAAATTCACATAGTTTTATATATATGCACACATGTAATTGTATATATATTTAAAATATTTACAAGAATTAATTTGTAAATGAATAGAATCATTATTACAGAACAAAACAAAGTATTTATCGGGTAGGGATATTACAATGATCGTGATGACGAGAGCTTTGCATCGATACCCACTACATGTCACTCAGATCCCTGTGACTCTCAGTAGATACATTTATAATCTAGATTGGTTATTTCGAGTCTGATATATTTAAATCTTTGAGTTTTTGTCAATTTTAATTGTTGTCCACAAATGTGCGATTGTATGTATCTACTTGCCTGTAATTTAGTAGATTTGATATTGATCGTAAAATAACTCCGCCAGTGCACCGTTCACTGCATGTCCCAAGCCAGAATAAAGGAGGAGTGTTGTGGTAGGCCTGTGACAGCCAACGTAAAATATTATCATACTATGAATATGAACCAAGAACTAAATTTCGTTGAGGGCATTCCCTCCTGAGCGACGCGCTGCCCTCGGAGCCCGAGTGTAGTGAAAAGTGGGCATGGTTGCTATGTCGTCTTCCAGAAATAACGCGCCACATCGGCGCCCGGATGTGGTGTCAAATAAGAAAGGGTTCCCACACTTTTATCAGCGGGTGAGGGAAGTTAGCTCATGAATATAGGATTAGTTTAGCATCATGGAACATAGGTTCTCTTACAGGTAGATTAGTAGAATTAGTTGATGCTATGGTTATACGGAATGTTAGCATTTTATGTGTGCAGGAAACTAAGTGGGTAGGTGAAACAGTTAGAATTATAGAGCTTTGGGGTTATAAACTTTGGTATACTGATAGATATAGAAATCGTAATGGGTGGGTGTGATCATAGATAAACAATTGCTTGAGGATGTAGTGAAGATTAAGAGAAAGGGTGATATAATTTTACTAGTTAAACTTATTTTATGTATGAAGATTTTTAATGTTATTAGTGTCTATGCACCACAAGTAGGACTTGATGAGTCTAGTAAGCGTCAATTTTGGGAGGATTTAGATGAGATAGTGCAAGACATACCCATTAGAGAAAAGCTTTTCATATGCAGTGACTTCAATGGACATGTAGGAACTAGTCGTTATAGGTTTGATAGTGTATATGAAAGATTTGATTTTGGGAAAAGAAATGAACCAGGTAACTCAATTCTAGATTTTGCTTTGTCCTATGATTTAATCTTAGCGAATACTTAGTTTTAGGAAGAGAGTCTCACTTGATCACTTTTAGAAGTGGATCAAGTGCGAGCCAAATAAATTTCTTTTTAACTAGGAAAGTAGATAGAGATTACTGTATGTATTGTAAGGTAGTACCAAGTGAGAGTGTAGTAACCAAACATAAACTCTTAATTTTAGATGTTCGGATTAGAAGGAGATTTAGAAAGATTAAACGTAAGTTGGATCCTAATATTAAGTGATGGCGGTTAAAAGAAGGTAACCAGGAGTTTTTGTAGATCGAGTAGTCCATGAAGCAGATTGGAAAGCCCAAGATGATCTCAATACAACATGAAAAAAATTGCTAGCTGCATTAAAAGAGTAGCTAAAAATGTACTTGCTGAGTCACGGGGTGGTGCTCCACTATGTAAGGATACATCATCGTAGAATGAAGAGATAAAAGCTGTCATTAAGATCTAACGAAACTCTTACAGAGATTTGAAGAAAAATTGTGATGGAATGAGTTTTGAGAGATATAAGCTAGCCAAGAAGAAGACTAAGAAAGCTGTTTAGAATGCAAAAGCTAAAGTGTACAAAGAAGTGTATGAGAAGTTGGACACCAAAGAGGTTGAAAAGAATACATATAGAATTGCTCGAATAAGAGAGAGAAAGATTAAAGACTTATATACTGTGAGTGTGTCAAAGATGAGGATCAGAAGGTTTTAGTTCAAGATGAAATAATAAAAAAGCTAAAGAGTATTTTCAAAAATTGTTCAATGGTAGTTCTACTTAAGATTTGAATGACCTTACCATTCAGTGCCAAGATATGAACCATAATTATATGCGCAGAATTAGCAAATCTGAAGTTAAAGAGGCCATGAAGAGGATGAAGTCAAGAAAACTGTTGGCCCGGATGGAATTCCTATTGAGGTATGGCGATGCTTAGGAGAGTGGGCGTGAGATGGCTGACAAACCTCTTTAACAAGATCTGGCTAACTAAAAGATGCTAAATGAGTGAAGAAAGAGTACCCTAGTACCTCTCTATAAGAATAAGGGTGATATCCAGAGTTATTCAAACTGTCGTGGAATAAAACTCATGTGTCACACCATGCAGTTTTGGAAAAGGATAATTGAACACAGGTTAAGGCAGAATGTTAAAATATCAGAGAACCAGTTTGGGTTCATCCGGGACGATCGACGATGGAGGCTATTTATTTGCTTCGTAGCGATTTCGAGAAAGGAGGAGAAATTTGCATATGCTCTTTATTGATTTAGAAAAAGCTTATAATAAGGTACCAAGAGCTGTATTATGGTGGACATTGATGAAAAAGAGACTCCCCATCAAATATATTGACATAATCAAGAACATGTACGATGAAGTAGTGGCAAATGTCAGAACCTGTGGAGGCATAACAAGTGATTTTTCTATCAGCAGCAAGGATCTGTATTGAATCCATTCTTATTTCTCATATTAATGGATGAGCTTACTAGAGTACTGCAGGATAAAATACCGTGGTGTATGTTATTTGCTGATGAAATTATCCTAGTCGATGAAATGAGAGCTGGGGTAAATGCAAAATTAGAGTTATGGAGACAAACTCTAGAATCTCGAGGTTTTAGATTAAGTAGGGTCAAAACAGAGTATATGAAGTGTAAATTCAGTAACAGAGAATTCAAGATTATAGTATTGTGACACTAATGGTCAAGAAATACGATGAGTAGTCATTTTAAGTACTTGGGTTCTATTATCCAAAAGGATGGGGAGATCAATATTCATGTCAATCATAAGATCCAAGCCGGCTGGTTGAAATGGAGGAGCGCAACAGGAGTTTTATGTGATCGTAATATTTTGTTATAGCTGAAGGGAAAGTTTTATCGGACTGCTATTAGGGCAGCTTTGTTATATGACACAGAATGTTGGGTTATAAAGAGATATCATACCCAAAATAAGTATAGTAGAGATGCGCATGCTTCGTTGGATGTGTGGTAACACACGAGATGAAAGATAAGGTGAGGAATGAGGATATTCGCACTAAAATAGGCGTAGCCTCTATAGAAGAAAAGACGAGAGAAAACTGCCTACGATGGTTTGGTCATGTGCGACGTAGACTTACCGATGCGCCAGTCCGGAGAGTAGAGCGTATGAAATTAGGGCAAGTTAAAAGAGCTCAGGGGAGACCGAAGAAAACATGGATAGAGGTAATGAGAAGTTGGACACCAAGGAGGTTGAAAAAAATACATATAGAATTGCTCGAATAAGAGAGAAAGATTAAAGACTTATATACTGTGAGGTGTGTCAAAGATGAGGATCAGAAGGTTTTAGTTCAAGATGAAATAATCAAAAAAAGCTAAAGAATATTTTCAAAAATTGTTCAATGGTAGTTCTACTTAAGATTTGAATGACCTTACCATTCAGTGCCAAGATATGAACCATAATTATATGCGCAGAATTAGCAAATCTGAAGTTAAAGAGGCCATGAAGAGGATGAAGTCAAGAAAACTGTTGGCCCGGATGGAATTCCTATTGAGGTATGAGTTGGCGATGCTTAGGAGAGGTGGGCGTGAGATGACTGACAAACCTCTTTAACAAGATCTGGCTAACTAAAAAGATGCTAAATGAGTGAAGAAAGAGTACCCTAGTACCTCTCTATAAGAATAAGGGTGATATCCAGAGTTATTCAAACTGTCGTGGAATAAAACTCATGTGTCACACCATAAAGTTTTGGAAAAGGATAATTGAACACAGGTTAAGGCAGAATGTTAAAATATCAGAGAACCAGTTTGGGTTCATGCCGGGACGATCGACGATGGAGGCTATTTATTTGCTTCGTAGCGATTTCGAGAAAGGAGGAGAAATTTGCATATGGTCTTTATTGATTTAGAAAAAGCTTATAATAAGGTACCAAGAGAGGTATTATGGTGGATATTGATGAAAAAGAGACTCCCCATCAAATATATTGACATAATCAAGAACATGTACGATAGAGTAGTGGCAAATGTCAGAACCTGTGGAGGCATAACAAGTGATTTTTCTATCAGCAGCAAGGATCTGTATTGAATCGATTCTTATTTCTCATATTAATGGATGAGCTTACTAGAGTACTGCAGGATAAAATACCGTGGTGTATGTTATTTGCTGATGAATTATCCTAGTCGATGAAATGAGAGCTGGGGTAAATGCAAAATTAGAGTTATGGAGACAAACTCTAGAATCTCGAGGTTTTAGATTAAGTAGGGTCAAAACAGAGTATATGAAGTGTAAATTCAGTAAATAGAGAATTCAAGATTATAGTATTGTGACACTAAATGGTCAAGAAATACGATGAGTAGTCATTTTAAGTACTTGGGTTCTATTATCCAAAAGGATGGGGAGATCAATATTCATGTCAATCATAAGATCCAAGCCGGCTGGTGAAAAATGGAGGAGCGCAACAGGAGTTTTATGTGATCGTAATATTTCGTTATAGCTGAAGGGAAAGTTTTATTCGGACTGCTATTAGGGCAGCTTTGTTATATGACACAGAATGTGGGTTATAAAGAGATATCATGCCCAAAAGATGAGTATAGTAGAGATGCGCATGCTTCGTTGGATGTGTGGTAACACGATGAAAGATAAGGTGAGAAATGAGGATATTCGCACTAAAATAGGCGTAGCCTCTATAGAAGAAAAGACGAGAGAAAACCGCCTACGATGATTTGGTCATGTGCGACGTAGACTTACCGATGCACCATTCCGGAGAGTAGAGCGTATGAAATTAGGGCAAGTTAAAAGAGCTCAGGGAGACCGAAGAAAACATGGATGGAGG
>JAVJIF010028983.1:0-65662 GCA_038442645.1 Agave tequilana
TCTTCCCTCTCAGTTACAGTTTCTTTCACTAGGTGAGTTGTTCGAAGTGGTTATCTCAAGCTTAGGAGATTCCTTCATGCATCTAAGAATGAATGGTGAACATGGGGCAGCATAGACAACTCGACTTTTTGATATAATAAAAACCAAATTGGGTAGAGGGGCATTATGTTTTATCATTAAAATTGTAGTCAAATTACCTAATGCACCAAATCTGTCTGGTGTATGTATGGTAAAGCGTTGGATAGATATTTCTGGCTTCTAAACGTTGAGAACTAGTCTAACAAATATTCTATTTCATTATGAAAGGATGCAATAGTAAACTCATGAGTTTCATGTCCACAACAAGGCTGGTTCTAAATTCGAATGTGAGTTTGTAAAACCAATTCATCTTATCCTCTCTGTATTCTTTCTTGATCAAGGAGAATTTGGAGGGACACTCCTAGGCGTACAACAATAAACTGCTGGGAATAGGGGAAATTTCTTGTTTAATATAGCCCGATACAACTCAAATCTTTTAAACATAAACCCAACATAACTCGTTTTTTAATCTAACCCTCTCAAACAAACCATTTAATTACATCGATACCTTTTCAACCAAAAAATGAACTATATCAAACCCAGAATATCTTTTATCTAACAATAAAAGAGCAAACAAAATAAAGCTCCAAAAAATAAGTATTTCACAAACAATTACATCACTTGGTTTATTCCCAGTAATACTTTAGCAAATGAACTACTAACAGGTTCCTAATAAATTCTTTTTCCAAGGACCTTAATACAAGTTAACTTTCGTTTAAACCAAATCCAATATAACTCATCTTTAATCTAATCTCACTAGGATATCATATTATTACATTACAAACGCCTTTACAACCACAAAAACAAATCTATATATACTCTTTTCTGTAAAAATAGAAGCACCAAAAAGAAGAAAGCCGCAACTTATAAGGATATCACAAACAATTATTACTTCTTTATGCCAGCTACAATTCAGGGAATAAACTTTCAACTTTCGACCTGATTAAATTAAGACTTCAATATGACTTTCTAATACATCTTAACTTTCTTCGCACAAAATCCCATATAACTCTCTTAAATCTAACTTTGCAGACTAATATCATGCATTTTTTTATTCTTTCCAACATAAACTGAACTCTATATGTGACCTCAATTGTTTGTTTATCACATTAGCACAATAGACATAATTACGAACATTTTAGATTTTGGACATCACCCGCTGCTCTAATTCATTTTTTATACAACTGCAGAGCAACATAAATTCTTTGTTAAGACTCTTTTTCTCCTACACCACAGATCTCCATAACTGGTGCTTAATTTGTATGTTGTGACTCCACATGCACATAGGAACTGAGATTTCAACTTAATAACATGCATGATAAAAAATTTAAATTTATAGTTACTCTTCTTTTTCAAGGGCCTAATCACATATAAAAATATGTTCTGAAAGCGAGTTCAACATAAAAGTGAAGTGACTTTCCAGCTAAAGGACTTACTGGCAAAGGACGTGTTATATTCAAAAATAATGAAGCAAGTGCCTTACCAGTCACAAACAATCTTTTAGTTATGACATCAGGCACTGAACTTGTGTTTGGAGAATCATGTGACTCTTGTCTTCAGGGACATGTCATAAGCTGAAAAAGAATAACATCATTCTGTTACATAAATGACCCCAAGCAACAATAAGCAGGTAAATATCAATTTGCATTAAAATGTATAGAAAACTAAGAGCAAGTGTAAGCACACATGCACACGTCACGTATGTGAATAAATACAATACACGAAAGCACCAACACACACGTGTGTGCACAGCGCGCGCGCAATACACACTAGATGCCCCACCTGGCCATCACTTGCAATATGCATCATTTTTCCAATAGGAAACTATTGGATAAAAAAAATCCTTAACCCTTACCACAAATTACAGAGTGTCAGTGCAGTGGCAAGGATTTAAAATGGAATCAAAGCAACCCATGGTGGTACTCCTACAAGTTCAATTAGGACTTAAGTAACCATGTGAGCAATATCCAATGCTTGATAGATTACTTGCTATGATATTAAAATTTTTGTAGGAGTATGGTTTAACCAAAAATACATGAGTAGTAGTTAAATTGTTACTAAGAATATTCACATTTCTATTTTTATACATAGACCATATGATATTCTAGTTAAAATTCCAGAAATATTAACTTCAACACAATAAGATGTATATTACATTCTTCTTGTTGCACAGAAACCAGTCAGATAAGTAAGATCCAACGGTATGCTAATGTGAATTCCATTATGTATTATAGTTATGCGTGCATGCTGCCCTACAGTTGTTTTATAGTTTTGATCTTATTATTGTATGATAATGTACCAAAACATCCAGTTGAACTAATTACAAGACATATTGAAACGCAGTCCCACGACTACTGTTCAGATCTCCTAACAGGCTCCGGAACCTGTATAAGATATTTTTGATCAATAGACTATACAACATTCTGAAAATAAGGCTGGTAAGAAACTATGCTTATCCTCAGTTTTGTCGATTAACCACACACACCATGTAATGGACATATATGTCTGCATGTATGTCTGCATGTATGTATGTAGACATACACAGTTGCACACACTCGCTTGTGTGTGTATATGTATAGCTTGTCTGTGGGTGTGTGCACACACATGTGAGCGAGTTATATTATCGTTTACCCATGTTCACATGGTTGCTAAAATAATGCGTTTTCAACTGAAAAAAAAATGCGATCATTAGACCATGAGCAAACAAAGTCTAAACCCATGATATTAATACACATTTTAGGCCACGAAGATCACAACGAACGTCAGATTGTGAAAATAGTAATAGAGAGATTGGTGTGTAGATGCACCATAAAAGAAATTTCCTCCATGGCCACTGACCTCTAGTTCCTCATATGCGTGTAAGTATACACATGTTTACATACATAAGTACACATGTAAAATATGTATATGTATCTATGTATGTACATAAGCATGTATTATGTATGCACATACATGCCTCTGTGTGTAAGTATATAAATGTACACAAACCACACATATATACATATGTTTGTGTATCTGTTATGTATATATTACATATATACATGCACACATACACACAATCACGTCTGTGTACCAAACTAAGGACTATTTTAGCCTTGATTAAGCTATTCACTAGCATGCACGGAATGTGATACCATAGTGAATATTGCAAGATTTATAAATCTTTTTTGATGATTAAAGATTGTCCTTTTCTTTCTCTGGACCGATGACTCAGTAAAGGCATCTAAAGCTAAAGCGGAGGATCAAGAAATGCGACGAAGGAGCGAACCAAAGTTAACGGGTATTGTCGAGCATTATCCTTCAGTCTTATCAACCTCAAGTGTGTAATGACATCTAGCTTATTATCGGTAGAAGTTCCACCCTACCATCTCACTACTTGAGAGAGAACGAGATGAGTCGGACTAGCCCCCTTTGGTGGATGACCCTAAATGAAAACGAGGTTTGTGCTACTATAAGCTGCTCAACTCCTCCCTCACGACGTTGTTGCATTGCCATGGGTCAATAAGATCTATTTCCTAGACTTGTCGTAACCGTTAACAAAACATTCCCTTTTTGTACACCCCATTGTGTTATGATTTGGTTTTCCTCCTCTACTAACAAGGGTGCTTCAAGCTCATCAAAACGCAAACACTTGACTGGCGGGCAAAGAGAAGAAATAGCAAAGAAAAGTCCGTAAAAATATAAGTTGAGTCATATTACTGCTAAATGAAAGGAATAATAAAAAAATTACTCTTCATTATGTTGTGTTCAGTAAAGGAACTACCTCAAACGATGACGAGAACAAGTGAAAAACATTGATTTGCATCTCTTTTTTATTCAATTTTTTGTCATCCCTCTCAAAAAGAAGAAAAAAGGAAGTGGGAGGCGGTAAGGTGGGAGCTAATGAATTATATATTTTTGTAGTTCCTTCGTCGCCGTCTGATAGACACAGAGGTAAGGGTGCAAACAGATGTGAATAATCCACAAACATCCTATCTGCGAAAGATGCGGATTCAGATATGTAAAATCCACATCCGGGCAAATACGGATTCGGATATGAATTTTTGAAAAGGTTGTAGATATGGATATAAATATGTTTTAAAACATGAAAATAGATATGGATATCCGATATGAATGAATAATTTTTTGGGATACAGATATCAACATATGAATGTGGATCGGATGCAGATATCCACATATGAATGTGAATATAAGAAAAAGTATGATACCTGTTTAGGCCTATCTGTTAACCGTATCCATTTTTTACATATCTGATTTGTATTCGTATCTGATTCGCTAATATTTGATTTGTATGCAATATCCAATTTACATATATGGATATCAATTTTTCATCTGTATTCATATTCGGATCCAAAAGTTGGAAGTAGATAGGATATGATAAATACTATATTTGAATTCGTATCGATCAGTTTGCACCCCTACACAGAGGTGTTCGCTCGAGTTTGTCAGCTTTTAATTTAGCTTGTCCAACTTTGATCGCCTTACTTGATGCTCTTCAGCTTGACTCTAACACACAGATAAATATCTATATATATATATATATATATATAGATATATATATATATATATATAGAATATATATATATATATATATATATATATATATATATATGTGCATATCAAGTATGTACATACATATATAAATGTATGTATACATATATAGAGAGATTATACTGGGTCCTTGGGAGGATTGGAAGTAAATCCTTCTCGTTCAAAGTCAATATTATCATGCTATGAAGCATAAATTGGAGATACACTCTTCTAGTTGCACCATTAGGAGTGCCCAAAAAAAATCAAGTCTTTTAAATATTTTTATCTTATGCAACAATAGGCACAAAAGGATAGTCTAAATAGTGAGTAGATTAGTTTAACGGTGAAAATATTTGAATTCTAACAAAAATTGTTAAGGGATGTTAAGTATTTAGATTATTATAAAATAATTTGATCAAGATTTTTTATGTCTAAAGTCATATTTTTCATGCAACATGCTACTTTAGGTCATCCATGTGTACCATGTAGATGCATGATCATTAAAAACTTCACAATCCATTTTTTTGTTTTTAAAGTCACTTTAAATGATGTAGACCAACTTCACAGGAATCTTCAACTTGGATGGCCTAAAACATTGAAATTGAGTGGAAGGATATGACTCCAAATCCATCCATAAGTAACCAACTCTCTCTGTATGTATGTGTGTATATGTGTGTATATGTGTATCCATATTCATACATACATAAAATAAAGTTACACTAGGCTCCTCCTAGAAGGATTTGGAATCAAATCCTACCTATTGATTTAGATGACATAACATCTAATTTGAAGATCCATTGTGTTGAAGTGGATATCCTTTGGAATTCTTATAAATCAAAATTATACTTTTAATTTTTCTTACCCTCATCAAGTAAACCAAAAATGAACGGACATAAGTATTGATTTAAATACTTAGTTTTATAGTCTAGAATGTTCCAAACAAGAAAAATTGGGTGTACAAGGTTTTAAGTAGTTAGATCATGTCTCAAGGGTTGGATTTTCAGTTTGCACTCCCCAAATTATAGATCAACATGCCACTTTAGGTCATCCATTTGTTGTCTGTAGATACACTTTATTTTTTATTTTTAGTCACTTTAAATAATGTCGATCAACTTCAATGAAATGAATCTTCAATTTGGATGATCTATCTTCAATTTGAATGATCTAACATTGAACTTGAATTGGAAGGGTTTGACTTCAATCCCTCCAGAAGTAGTCAAGTCTCTCTCACTCTCTGTGCATATGTATGTGTGTGTATCAGTGTGTGTGTGTGTGTGCACACGCACACATACATATCTACATACATACATATATTAGTTGATCCTCCTGGGAGGATTTGGAATCAAATACTACGTGTTGGATTTAGATGACATAACTCTGAGTTGAAGGTCCACTCTGTTGAAGTGGATGTTTATCATTTGGGATGCTTATAATTTTAGACTATTTTATTTTTCTTACTCATCCATCAAGTAAACCAAAATGAACGGTTGAAAGTGTGAGATAAAGTATTCAGATTTACAGTCTACAATGTTTCAAATCCAAGAAAAATTGGTCTACAATGGTTTTTTAAGTATTTAGATCATGTCTCAAGGGTTAGATTTTCATTTGCACTCCCCAAATTAAAGATCAACTTCATTTTCAGCCTTTCAGTTTTACACCACTCGATAAACAAGTATGAAATCACAAATCATTTGATTCTCCTGTTTCTAGGCATCTTAATGATTTATGTCATATTGAACAGTTTAGATCATCTAGACTATTAGAGTTGCATAATATATACTTTCTCTAAGTAATAGGATCTATACTTAAATCCTATCAATGGAAGCCTAGTCCTAACAACTAGCTAACCAACTAACTAGTTAACTTTCTCTCTCTCTCTCGCATCTCACGCTCTCTCTCCTCTCTCTCTCTCTCTCTATATATATATATATATATATATATTATATATATATATATATATATATATGCATATGTATATGTATATGTATATGTATAGACAGACTTGTGTCCTTCCAAAAGGATTTGAACCTGAATTCTTCCAACTCAAATATAACCCTCTGACATTCGAATACAAGATCCACTCCGTTGAAGTTGTTTTATATTATTTCAAGTATCTATAAATCAAAAATCAAGTGTTGAATACTTTTTGCCCATCGATCAAGCGGCGCAAAACGAACGGCCGAATGTAGTGAGTTGATTAGATTTATGTTTTAGACATACAAATTCTCGACCCGGCCATTTGATTATGATCTAAACATTAAAAAATCCTACAAACCAATTTTTGCTAGGTTTCAAATATTCTACACCATTAAACTAACCAACTCACTATTTAGGCCGTTTGTTTTTTCCCTACTTGATGCATGGGCAAAAAGTATTCAAACACTTGACTTTTAGTTTATAAATACTTAAAATAATATAGATCAATTTCAACGGAGTGGATCTTGTATTTGAATGTCGGATGTTGGCATTTGAGTGAGAAGGATTCGGTCCCAAATCCTTTTGGAAGGACGCAAGTCTATCTCTATATATGTATATGTATGAGTGTGTATGTATATATGTATATATGTGTATATATATGTGTGTGTGGATATATACGTATATATATATATATAGAGAGAGATAGACTAGTGTCATTCCGCAAAGATTCAAGGCCGAATCATTCCCACTCAAATACAATCCTACGACATCCGAATGTAAGATTTATTCCATTGAAGATGATCTATATTATTTCAAGTAATTAAATATCAAAATCATGTATTTTAAATACTTTTTGCCCATCCATCAAGTAGGTGCAAAATGACCGGCCGAAATAGTGAGTTGGTTAGTTTAACGGTGTAAAATATTTGAAATCTAATAAAAATTGGTGTGTGAGGGTTTTTAAGTGTTTAGATCATGATGAAATGGTCGGGTAGAGAATTTGTATATCTAAAGATGTAAATCTAAGCAATATGTTATTTTCAGCCGTCCATTTTGCACCTACTTGATGGATGGGCAAAATGTATTCAAAATACATGATTTTTGGGTTTTACTTGCTTGAAATAACGTAGATCAACTTCAATGGAATGAATCTTGCATTCGGATATCGTAGGGTTGTATTTGAGTGGGAATGATTCAGCCACAAATCCTTCCTGAATGACACAACTCTCTCTCTCTATATGTGTGTGTTCTCTCAGGATTACATGTATATGATTTATAATAAAGAAAAGAAAGCACAGAAGCATGTAGATAAAGAGGAACTGAAAAGTATGAATAATGTATAAAGCAAACTAAATAAGCTTTATTTATAGATGAAGACAAATTTATACAATCATATAATAATATAAGGAAATGGAAATTTACATACTAGGCCTTACTACTAGAAACTAGTAGATAATCTTGCCAACTTCCACACACAGTTGCACTAGCTACCATTTATAAGAACACTCTTAAAGCTTACTTCTATTACTACTACTACTACTACTATAATTATAAGGAAACTTCAGAAGATGAAGTGATGCCCTCCTTTTTGCTTTCTATCCTCTTTATAGTTTTTTTGTTGGGTGAATTTGCAAAGAGGTCCCATCATCTTATCATGTTAAAACACTACTAAAAGATGCTTTCCTATTATATATTATCTTTCTTTTCAAAATAGGACATTTCCAACTTTCATAACCACCACGTGCAGTCAGGGGATTTGTAAGTTGTCATTTTTGTATAGTGCTTCATCAATGATAACTTTGTTATGAATGTAAGACAGATTTAGCAGTACTCTAGTTAAGGAACCTCTGCTGGAGATCGTTGAGAGTCAAATCTTTCTCGAGCTGACAAATCTCCTTTTGTAGTAGAATCTGTCTTTTCAGCCTTTTAATATTGTGAGATGGAAATGAGGTTGTTACCAGTTTGAAACATATAGTTTCTTTTGACTAGGACAATATTTTCCCAGCATAATGAAAAGGCATTATTTGAGATAATTTCTTACAGTATTTAAATGGTAGATAATTTTATACCATCTTTAAATGGTACCTATTATAAATAATTCCTCATCATTATTTAAAATGGGAGCTATACATTCCCCATCCGTGTGCAATTTCTTCTGTCACATCAAGTTCCACTTGATGCATATTCTTCTTTCTGAAGTTCATGCATTTGGGAAGCTCTGTGGACATCAAAAGCATCTCTTGCTTCTGGTCCCAGAGACCGATCTTCCATTCGCTGCTCTACTGCTTTCTAGTATCTCTAGGATATCATATTTCAGACATTCCTAATTTTATACAAACAATTTTAACTGTCTATCATGAAATACTGATGATCTTCTAGAGTTTAATTTGTTGCAAAAAATAGAGAGTACATAGAAACTAATCAATGTTAGTATCATAATTTCTTCATAAAAAGTTTGATAGGCATACCCATTAATATAAGGAGACTCGCTAACTCAACAAAGATTTGACCGCCAACAAGTCTCAACAATTATTCCCGGACAAGAATACTGCTAAAACTGCCATGTATAGTGAATTGTCGTCCAAGACAAAGTCATCTGTGATCGACCAAAACTATCAAAGAAATGACAGCTTACAAATTCATAACTACACATGGTGCAAAAGAAGGTGAAAATTTACTATTTTGAAAGACTTTTCCAAAGAGATAAGCATATAATGGGAAAGTATCTTTTAATATTGTTTTTACATGATAACATGATGAGCCCTCTTGCAAATCCACCCCACAAAAACTCTATATATAAAGAGGGTAGAACGAAAAGGCATCACTTGTTTACATCACTTTTCATCTTTTAAAATTCTTCTCGTAAGGCTCCATCCCTCTTTGAAATTGTAGTAGGAAGCATTGTGATAAGAGTCTCTTCTTTTGAGAGTGCTCTTGTAAATAGCAGTTAGGAAGAGTGTGTCTCACTAGTGTGTGAAAGTTGGCAAGATTATCTACCAGCTTAGGTACTATATAAGTTCTCATTCTTTGTATTAGATTGTTGTGCAGTTTGGTTTTATCTATAGATAAAGTTTACCTAGTTTGTTTTATATTTCTTCACTTATACCTTTATGTTCTCCTTTATCTATTCACTTGTGTGCTTTATTTTAATCTTTTTTTCATACATACATACATACATACATACATATATATATATTATATATATATATATATATATATATATATAGAGAGAGAGAGAGAGAGATGACTTGTGTCATTCCGAAAGGATTCGAGGCTGAATCCTTCCCACTAAAATACAACTCTACGACATCCGAGGGCAAGATCCATTCCGTTGAAATTGATCTACATTATTTCAAGTAACTAAAAATAAAAAATCATGTATTTTGAATACTTTTTGCCCATCCATCGAGTAGGCGCAAAATGAACGGCTGAAAATAGCATATTGCTTAGATCTATATCTTTAGACATACAAATTCTCGATCTGACCATTTCAACATGATCTAAACACTTAAAAACCCTCACACACCAATTTTTGTTACATTTCAAATATTCTACACCATTAAACTAACCAACTCACTATTTCAGCCATTCATTTTGCCCCTACTTGATGCATAGGTAAAAAGTATTTAGAACACTTATTTTTAATTTATAGCTACTTTAAATAATGTAGATCAACTTCAATGGAGTGGATCTTATATTTGGATGTTATGGTTTGTATTTGAATGAGAAGGATTCGGCTCGAATCCTTCCCAAAGGATCCTAGTCATACACACACACATATATAAACCTTAGAGCACACGGCTTCGCCCACACCCCCTATGTTCCTCCGACTAGGGCTTTCTCTCACTTAGTTGCAAAGTTATGCTAGAAAGAATTTCATGAGATGAAGTTTGAGATCCGGGGGATTAATTGCGACAAGATCTACTCTTTGTCGTTCATCTTTGCAGTTGAAAAAGCGCATGAAATTTTGTGTGATCTTAACTGCTGAAGGTGGCTAATGATCCTAGTCATCTCGACTTTTCCTATGACCAGTTGAGATTTAGGGATTGATTGTATCAAGGGCTACTCTTTGTCGTTTATCTTTGCAGTTAGAAGAGGTGCATATTAGACTTCGTGTAACCTCAATTGCTAAGGGTGGCTAGCGATTCTAGTTATCTCGGCTTCCCCTTACGATCTCGCCTTCTCTCATGTGAGACTGCTATTGATTATCCATCGTAGCGTGTTTTGTTTAGGTTCACTATTAGTAAGAAGATCAATGGTTTCACCGACGATCGAGTTCGTAGTTGTTTGATGGCCGTCGAGGTACCTGATATCCATATAGGGATCTACAAGAGGGTCAACTATCATCTTTTCTTTAATCTTTGCTCTGGTCAATAGATTCAATCAATCTAAGATCTATAAGAGTCAACTTTAATTTGATCAGTGAATCCAGTTGATTCAGATTTGTGAGTTAATGATCTACAAAGAGATAAGATATTTTATTTTTGTCTTATATTTTTTTCGAATACTAGATCAGGCAAGATGGATTCTGCTTCTTCAAGATGTGTCTCAAAAAGCTATTTTTAAGTGTGTAATGGCTATTTTATGATGATTTTCTCGGGTCATTTTTGGTTATTAGGAGTTGTATTGAGTGATAGGGTTATCATGTGAGAGTTATAAGCGAGGTCAGATTCAATGTAATATTTTGTACTCATTTTTTAATTAATGAAAATAATTTTACCGTTCAATACATATACATATACATACATGCATATATATAAACCATATCTATGTGTTATTTCTTGTATTATTTTCCCTGCATGCTAGTTACATGTGTATATATAAATAGATTTCACATATGTGTGTGTGCATGCGCGCATGTGTTGGGGGGAGGGGGGGAGACAAAGAGAGCTTCTTAGAAGCAAAATCCTTCCTCTTCAAATTTAATTGTAGGAACATTAAGTTTAACATCCACTCGGTTTAAATTGATCTATGCAACATGCTACTCTCAATCGTCCATTTTTGCCTCTTGATGCAGGGTAGAAGTTAAAAGTACTTGATTTTTTGTTTTTAAGCATTTTAAATGATGTAGATCAACTTTGATAAGTAGATTTTTCATTTGCATGACCTAGCATTGAATTTGAATAAGAAATATTTGGCTCTGAATCCTTCGGGAGATAGTTCTATTGTGTGTATGTCCATGTGCCTAATCTTTATATCATCTATCTTATCTATTTAATCGCATCTGCTGTCTATCTATCTACATATCTAATGCTCACACACACAGAGCAGAAAGGAATGAAGCTTGTTGGCCTCCAGCAACTGATTTCCATGATGTAGATCAACTTCGATAGAGTAGATTTTCATTTGCATGACCTAGAATTGAATTTGAATAAGAAATATTTGGCTCTGAATCCTTCAGGAGACCTACTGTGTGTATGTCCATGTGCCTAATCTTTATATCATCTATCTTATCTATTTAATCGCATCTGCTATCTATCTATCTGCATATCTATATGCTCACACACAGAGACCAGAAAGGAATGAAGTTTGTTGGCCTCCAGCAACTGATTTCATTGATGCACAGTTCAGTAGTGTGGATTTAAACAATAATAAGAGCATGTATTAAATGGTAAGTATGTATGATACACTAACTAATACAACAAGTTGGGAGATAACAAACCATTATAATTTTTTTTTTTCCTGATTCAAAATTCTCATCAGGCTGTACAGAGAGCACCCCTGGCACGCCTTCAATGCATTTGAGATGTCATGAGTCTAGGCTTTAAAAAAATATTTTGCGCACACGCGCATGATTATATATACTCACCAGAGAGTTCGCATGCACCTTCCTTGTCAATTTGGCAACAAAATCCCAAGTCCTTCTCCCATGAGATATTATAAATGGAAACTTGTGCATCCTTCTCACTGCAAAAGACGTGCTCACTCTCAGAAGGCCAAGAGGGGGCGGTTGAGATGGCGGGAAGAGAGATCACTTACTTTTCCATAACTTTTGTGAGGGTCTGAGCAAAATAGTCTGCCATCTGTGCCTTTGTGACAACTTCAACTCCAGGTTTCTCCATTTTAACAAGCCAATGATCACAGTTGCCCACTGATGGAGAAAATCTAGACGCACGAGTATTAGAAATGGATTGTTTTTCCAAAAGAAGGTTTGAGGAGCTATTATCCATAATTATTGTTTCCATATCCCGGTCAGGCCTAACAGACATAACCCCTGGCATACCTACAAAGAGAAACAAAAAATATCTACAATGAGACTAAAAGCCAACTAATGGCATCTTACTCATAAAATATAGAATGTAAATGCATTTGAAAGGAGAAATGTCAGGCATAAAGAAAACGAGAAAAGCAGAACCTTTATAGTCTAAATGAAAAGAAACCAAAACTCATGAGCAGGCGATCTTTTCCATAATTGCACATCATGAGGCGATCTTTTCCATAATTGCACATCATCTCCTGTGCTCAAAAAAAGTGGCAAAAAGCCGTGAAAGTTTGTCATGACATCAAGCTGAGACAATTGAAGTAATACCATGCAAGTATGCAGTATAAATGGATCCAGTGCAGTGGGGTGATAAGCCAAGCATGAAAGTGTGTCCTGACATCAACCTATTCCAATTGAAGTCATATTATACATGATCACAAGAACATGGTCAGCAGGAAGTACGAAAATGTCCATCATAAATGTAACGCCCCGATCCCGCTGATACGGGGACGTCACTGCAACGTATATACGTAAGTCCGAAGTACCTTCCCGTATATACGCTAAGCATCAGTACAGACAAGAATCAGAGTACGGAAGCAAATGGTGCATTATACATTCCAACATATAAATATACAACTACAGAATTATCACCAGAGGTGATGAATATTACAATAATATAACATCACAGATATGCGCAAATGCGGGAATACAAGGAATATACATAAATGAACAGTATAAAGGGAGCTCACATACAGGTATACAAGGAATGTACAAGTATGAAAGTATAAAAGAGCACTCACGAGTCTGCTGAGGGAAAACTCGAGAGGCACAACAGGGGTCTGGAAGAATGGAGCTCCGAAAGGTCGGCTGGAGGTCCACGCTACCGCTGCGCTACTCTGAGCGGCAAAGGGGGAAGTCCACACGCTCCGGGCTCCAGGACCTGGACATGAGAATCCAGGGGAGTCAGTGAAACTCCCCAGGCGAGTAGGATACAAAAGCCAGGTGGCGAGCCAGGGTGAGCATAAGAGTCGAGTACAGAAGACAGGAGGGTTAGAACACAAAGGAAATATAAATATGAACGGGTATAACATGATCATCATAAAACAGAAAATCCAGAATAAAGCCGAATATGAGCAGTTAATACGATAATACTCATAAAACCGGAAAGCCGAAGCAAAAGCCTAGACAAGCAATCATAGTAGGGCATATCACAGATTCATAGCCGTTTAAGTTGCAGGCTTTGGTATGCGTCCCATTCCACATACCTCTACTTACAACTTAAAGAGCCGGTTATTATGACACTTTATTATTACTCGTCTTACCATGATATCTAGCTATGTGAACTAGCGTCCCAGCGCACATAGATCCATATCCTAGTAAAACAAGGTTGTTATTGGAAACAGCGGGGGTATCAACGAACTATGTTTACAGTGGGTCCCGTGCATGCCCGGGACCACGGTCCAGGATTGTTCCGTTGCATGGAAACGGAAGCCAGCCGCAAGGCTAAACAGGAGGGACTTATGTATGCCCTATCATATCAGGAATAAGGGAGCCAGCTCTCCCCTCGGTCCCCTGGAGTACCACAGGTCAGAGCGGATATAGTGCACAACACCTAATACCACTGTAAACACGAACACATATCGATATCCGCATGTTTCCCCCGACCCAATACAAGTTGGTCCTTTTTAGGATTCATTAGTTTAATTATCACTTTACGGGAAAACAGGAGATAGACATGATCAGGAATTCAGGAGTACAATAGTACTATATAGTCAGGTCACTGCAGGTAAAGCAGGAATACAATGTACAGGTCACTGATCATGATACAGGATAACAAATCAGGATTCCCGTAAAGATGATAATCACAAGTCAGGTTATCATGCTGGGTGTATAGTGATAGCATGATAGGATGGTGATATTCAATAAACAACCAAACATGATAATAGATTGATAATAGTTTGGGTAAGTCATAATGTAACCAAGGTCTTACCAAGTGGTAGCATGCTAAGCGGTCAGGTGATAACACATTAGATGTCAGGTGATATACATGTGTTAAAAGAAAGCATGCAATTAACAAGTCTAAAGTAATGGCATGACAAATGGTAATATAGAAGAAAGCCGGAATCCAACGACCACGAAGGGTCAGCCGCGCATAACATACAAAGTAGTGAAAGACATATAAACATGAAATGAAAATGTGAGTTGAAATACTTATCGAACCGACGAAATAGGAAAACTCAAATGACAGCGAGAGCAAGCGAGATTACTCGCCTAAATCACCAAAGCGTCGAAAGGATCCGAAATCCACTGAAGTTCGGGATGCGCCATAACCTGTGATATAATTATGTAGAGTGAAGAGGAGAGAGAAAGAGAGAAGGGAAGACGATGTTGGTCAAGTGACAAGTCAAGTAATACTAAGATATGATATAAGTCTAGAGGAATGGTTGGTATTCAAGAAAGTAATCAACTAAGATAAACAGTCAAAGTTAGTCGACTAGGTGGAATGGTTAGTCGACTAACAGAGGAGTTAGTCGACTAACAGTCTGGTATAGTCGACTAAAACTGGGTTCCAGAGAGCTGGGTTTCTGATCCAGGAAGGGTTAGTCGACTGGGATAAAATAGGTAGTCGACTAACAGATACTATAAGTCGATTAACAGTCATGTTAAGTCGACTAAAACTGTGATACAGGAAGTTAAGGTTTTCCACAGAATAAGATTAGTCGACTAGGGGAATTTTAGTAGTCGACTAGGGGTGACAAGTCGACTAATGGTTAGGCATAAGTCGACTGGAGCCGAGAGTTGGGGTTTTCTGGTTCAGGAAAGATTAGTCGACTAGGGTCAAGGGTGTAGTCGACTAATAGGGGTAACTAGTCGACTGGTCATTATGTCTAGTCGACTAAAACTGTGTTTCCCTAGAGTTGTGTTTCACAGGACAGAATAAGTTAGTCGACTAATGGCTAGGTCTAGTCGACTAATCGAGGGAAAACAGTAAACAGAACAGATTTTCTAGGGTTTGTGTTTGATGGCTAAAAATCATGATTTGAAGACATATTTGAACATGATAGGTAAACTTAAACATGCTAAGAACTAATCAAGCTTAGATGAGGAAGATTACTCACCAAATTGATGATGGAGAGGAAGAGGAAAGGTAGAGTTGGTGATGATCCTTGAGGAAGAAGGAGATGGAGGAGTTGTTGTTGTTGGTGATGGAGGAGGTGGAGCTTGGCCGGAGTTGGGAGGAGTCCTCGCCGGCGACGTGGCCGGAGGTGGCTGGCCGGAAGTTGGGGTCGGCCGGCTCTCTTGGAGAGGAAGAAGAAGAGGAAGGAAATGAGAAGAGAAAGAAAGAAAAAGAAAAGAAATGTAAAGGAAAAAGTATTTATAGGTTTTTGGATTTGTAAAGGTGTTGCAATTAAATAAAGGGGAGGGCTTAATTGCAAAGTGGAGAATGATGTGTTCTCCTCTAGCCACACTTGCAAGCCATGGAAGAGAGAGAAAAAGGATGCATTTAGTGGAGGGAGTAGGTGGAGATATTTGTGGTGGAAGAAAAAGGAATTTTTGGGATTTTTGGAAAAGTGGAAATGTTTGTGGTTGTGGAGGAGGGAAAGGAAATTAAAGGAAAAGGAAAAATGAAAAGAAATTGAAAAGGAGAAGATATTTTCTTGGGAGAGAGAATGAAAATAATGGAAGTGGCGGGTTCCCGGGATTCAGTTGCGGATGCAGAAATCTTTCGGGAAAAATGCCGGAATCGTCCGAAATTCAAGTATCCCGGAACGACCCAAATAATTATCAAAAATCAAGAATATTATATTAAGAAATATGGTGAAATCCGTTTTAAGAAATACTTTATAGTTTTGAAACTAAAAATCCCGGAACCAGTTATCTACCGACTCCGTTGGAATTTTCATAAATTCATAAAATCCTCAGAAAAAGAATTTAGGTAAGAAATAGGATTCTAAGAAATAAAGTCTAAAGAACCATCATGAAATTCTAAGCCGTTTGTAAAATAAAAATCCTGGAATCGGTCAGCGGTACTGGCCGACACCGGTTTGAAGACTTTCATTTTAATTCCAGAAAAATCTAGAAAATCATAGAAAATATATAATAATGGAAAATGGTATTTAAAACTAAAATCGGTCAATTCTAATTATCATAATGTCTAAATCGAGTAATACTCTAGGATCGGGCCTTCGGTTCAGACTAGGGCTGACTCCGAATCCACGAATCCAAATCCAAGACAAAACAGTCATATAAGGAATTCATAATACAGAATAAATACCGGAAACAAATCGAAAAAATACGACCGAAAATCTGAATACGCAACTAAGTACGTATTCCGGGAACGGGGTATTACAATAAATGTGAAGCAGAAGCACATACATCACTCAAGGTTTAAAATTGGTATCAAACCCTGTGTCTCTGGTTTCATTTTAACAAGCTCAACAGTTTTTGTGTAGGGTTTAGTGTATCAGTATCAACATTTTACAAAACTTATAGAAATATAACTACTTTTCCTGAAGAAAATAAAAGAAGTTAATGTTAATGTCCAACCATGGTTTCATTTATATTTGCTGAAGTTTTAGAACATGTTAGTAAGACAATATATAATCTCATAATTGACTTAGCATAATATAAACTATATGGACTGTACAAGTATAAAGTTAAAAAAAAAAACTTTATGGGAGAAGGCTCCCCTGCCTCATAGCCTTATGTATTGGCACAAGAGAAGCAAAATAAGAGAAAGCCTTAGGCAGCAAATTCAAGTACCTAAGAATACCATGCATCTTATTGTGTGCCAAAAATAATTTCCCAATGCTATCATCAACATTTGTCAACATGACTTTAAATAGATACAAGTATGGGCGCAAACGGATCGGATACAGATCAGATATTGTCTTTACTATATTTGTATCTACTTCCAACTTTCGGATACGGATACAGATATTATCAGATGTGAAAAATTGATATCCGTATCCACCAATATCGGATACGGTTCAGATATCAACGAATAAGATATGGATATGAATCAGATATATAGGAAACAGATATGGTTATAGACAAGCCAAAAGGATGTACTTATATCACAATTTATCCCAAGCCATAAGAGGACAATGACTTCATCGCACAAACATTTCTTCGCTATGATAATACCTTCTCCCTGTGATGATAGATCCCAAATTCTTATAATTCTGCCACCACAATGTAACCTAGGCAGTCAAGGCATGGAGGTGATTTGAGAAAGGATTTTAAAGTGGAACGGGTATAGAGAGATTAAAATGAAGAAAATATCTTTGTTGGCCTGGGAAAGATATAGATTAATACAGGGTAATTTAGTTAGCTAAATAAGAAATTAGGGATCAAATTGTTATTAACAACCATTCTATTGACTATGACATATGGAAGGACATATATGCAAAATTATTCCAAAATGCATGGTCACATTGGGAAATATGAATTATGTAGAGATAAATAAGCAATATTGGAAAAAAAATATAAGGATATATTTTCTAAAATCCCATTTTATTATTATTAGATATGTGAATATCCATATCCCTATCTGCATTTTAAATAACATGTATTCGTATCCGTATCCATACCATTTTTTTAAAAACCCATATGAATCAAGATCGTTATCCGCCTAGATCCGAATTCAGATATCCAAATCTGCCTTTTTTTGCGAATGCGGATATCCGCACATAATCTGCGTCCATTTGCACCCCTAGACACACGATAACCCTACTAGAAATAAAGCATCTTATGAGTTCTTGAGTCAAGATTGTGCAGCCAAACATAGATCTTTTTTTAATTTATTTTTGAAGTCTATTATAAGAGAAATCATCTTGCTCTCACTATCTTTAGCATGTTGTGGAGCGACTTTAGCATAGATCATTTATGAAATTGGTTTATATCTGAACCATGGTTTGAAATATCAGTCGATTCTATCATAATCAGTTGAGCCCGAGACAGAATCAGTCGAACTAAATTGGTATCAGCCTGTATAGCCCGACATGGGCCGACATCGGTTCGTATCGACCGATACAAGCTGATACCAGTTCGTATCGACCGATACTGGCCGATACTTTACCATACAAACCTCCATTTGTTTGATTGAGTCATTTACAACAGAGATCCAATAGGAAAATTTGCATTGGTAAGCTAATTATTCTCCTCTTGCTTCGTTTAGCCAAAAAAAAAGGAAAAGAAATAAAATAAAAGGAAAGAGAAAAGAAAGGAAATACAACAAAAAGAAAGAAAGGACCATATTTCTCTATAAAATCATCATTTGTTTAATTGGGCAACAAAGATCCAAGCTAATGATTCTCCTCTTTGTCCATTTAACAAAAAAAAGCAAGAAAATAAAAAAAATAAAAGGGAAAGAGAAAAGAAAGGAAAGACAACAAAAAAGAAAGAAGAGCATATTTATCAATTTATTTCCTTGTTTGCTAGCTAATCAACTCATATTTATTATTGTTTAGTTGTGAGTTAACAAAAAGGAAAACAAGGAGAGAAAATAAAAGTAAAGACAATAAAAAGGAAAGAAGAGCAGATTTATGAATTTCTCACTTTCTTCTTTTCCTAGCTAAATAACTCACATTAATATTATGCCACATTTGATTTAACAAAAAGGGAAAATAAAAGAAGAGAAAGAAAGGAAAGATAAAAAATTTCTCAATTTCTTTATTAAACAATTTATTTTTTTATAATTTACTCGTTGGCCTCTTTTATTCCAAGTGCACAAGCTATTTGTTTAGTCCTCACCCACAAAATCAAAAGAAAACACACATAACATTATGTTTGCGCGCACAAACCATCATGAACTTCTCATTTAAACAAATATATATGATTTTTATTACATATATTCACTTTTATATCATCTTGTATTTTGAGATTAATAATAATATAAGTCACTAATAGTACAATCACTATTGTATTACACAGTAAAACTTGATCAAACTCGATGAATTGTTCTAAATATCATGCCAAAATGTTGTTGTCTATCCTAACATTTTTTTTAATATTTTTAATTATCTTTTTAAAATTTTAAACAAACTGACTGATATGGCTGAGACAAATCAATCAATATTGCCAATATTGTCGATTCTGATACCATAAATCTTCGGCCGATACCGACACCAATTCCGAGATTTAAAACCATGATTTGAACATTGATGATATTTGTTTGGACTTGGGTATCAGGGCTTATTTCTAAGGAAAATGTGATTTTTCCTCCCAATTTAAGCATCCTCCCTCCTTCAAATATATGGCCCAGTTCTTTAGTAATCCTTGATCACATGCTAAGGTTTAAAAGACTTGAGTACCCAGATCAGCACAAACACCACAGATACTGATTCTTGTTTCTTACAATATTATTTCAACGATCAGATTGATAGATTCAACCGCTAGACATAAAACACACTTGTGTTTTTGCAAGCAGCCCCTGCTCCAAAGGAACATTTAGTGAATTACGCACGTAAATTGCTTGTTCTGATGTCCATATGGGAGTCGGTTCAAATTCAGTTATGGACACAGACAAAGAAATAGCTATAATTTGGACATGATATTAAACTTTTACACTATTTTTTTCGAGGGAATTAAATTTTTATAGTAATACCAAATTAGAAGAAGGAAACCAAATTGAAACTAAACTCACGGGCGAGGTCCCGGGACGTATCCTCGTCAATGTCGCAGCAGAAGAAGAATTCCGTCTGCCAAGATGCTCGGTAGATACACATCTGAGCTTCCTTCTCACTACCACAACATAATGACATTATCATTATATTCATACATAAAACTAGAGAACGAAAAGTGATGTCTTTGAGTTATAGAAAAAATAAATAAATAAATAAATAATAATTAACTTGCCTTGGTAGAACTCTGGCAAGGGTTTGGACATAGTAATCGATGACCTCCGCTCTGGTGGAGGTCTCGGCATTTGGGGCTTCTCCATGCCCACTATCCAACGAGTTGAAGGAGAGGCAGCACACGCTTCCGTTTCCACCGCCATCGACGACTCAATAAGGGAGGCGCGGGCGGAGATGGTGGTTCGAACGGTGGCGGTGAGCTTGGGAAAGGAATTGGAAGAGATGACGCCATGGGGGCTCTTGAACTTGAAGGAGAGAGTAGCGGTAGATATGAAGAGTGGGACGGCGGTTGGCCGGTGAGGATGATGGACAGTAATGGTGGTGATGGGGCAGGCGGTTGGGACGAGGAGCTCCATGGCCGCCGTCCCTCCTCTTCACAAGCGGAGCAGAAAGCTTAAATTTCAACCGCAGGATTATTTATCCGTTTGTTTTTAGTATGACTAGAGCCTAGATCAATTTTAATTGGGCCAAATATTTGGCTGTGCCAGGCTGGGGCCAATTTCAGGAAAGAGAGATTAATATTGAACTTTGTAGCGGTCAAAATTGTGATCTCTGCGAGATCGTGACATCTGATAAATCTCATAGATCATTGAGCTTTTAGATTCGATCTTATCCAGCTAATTTTACCCGATCACCTAGCTAACAGGACGGGTACAACAATTCGGCACGTAGTAGATGATAACTGCGGATCTGAGCTATTATCCTCGCCAACTGGCGCAATCCCAGAAGATCACGCACCACTCTACCAATTACAGTTGGGGCCTTCCGTGCACTTACGATCGTGGGTTGATCTATAAGCGGAGATCTCGATGACCACATCTGAGCTCATCAACCCTCAGTTATAAGAGCCGATCTCTTCCTCCTTTGCAGTTATCGAACTCCAGAGTATTGAACTTATAATAGAGTATTGAAAACTCATTGTAATCTCTCTGAATTGATGAATTCTCTTTCTTTGCACCATAATTTTTTCCCTATGGCTTTTCTACGTAATTCTCTGGTGTTTGCGATTGATTTATTCTCCTATTTTACAGTTTTAGTGTAGATAAATTCCTCGGGAATTTACTGTCGGCCCAAAGGCCCACCACTCTAGTTCTGATGATAATTAACTCATGTAGTTATAGTTTACTAATAATCTTGTGTTTATATAGTTTTAGTTATTGACCAAGATATTAGTAGGTGCCTAACTTTAACAAAGGAGTTTTGGAGCTAACACATATAGATTCAAGAGCTCGCGCGTCTAAGATCGCATCTAGCACTCGGTTGGAGTTAAACTCTTTGAATTAGGTTTGGATCGAGTCGACTTGGAAAAGGAGTTCTATAAGAAGACTTCGGTTTGTATTTAATTTAGTTTGTTAAAAGGTAGAATATACATTTGAAGCTCAAAAATATACACACACAAAAATGCACGTTTTTCAAAACTATGGTTTTGGATTTTAACCAGTTTTAGTTCTGCTGATCTGCTTGACACCCTTTTAGATTTATTATCATAAATTTTTATTCGTATATTCAATTAGCATAGCTTAAATTGCATTTTAAAGATAATTTTTAGGGCTACATTTCTTATTCAATAATTATTTTCTGCTTCAAATGTTAAAGATACCAAATATTGGGTTGAAGTCTGTTATTGTTCTGAAAATAGTTTACAATTTTTAATTTGACACCTTTCTGTATTTTATTGATAAAGTTTTACTCCGAAATGATATTGAGTTGATTCAAGTTGCAGTAGAATATAGACTTACAGAGTTATAAATTATTCCTATATACTTATTTCTGAGTTCTGACATTTTCAGCCTGTAAACTGTGCTCAAAATTGACCAACAGTCTGCCAGATTGGCAGAATGGCTAATTTTCTAGAGGCTGATTTTTAACATATTTTTAAAACATATTTTGTTGAATTTTAAGGTCAATTTCTTCCTCATTTATGCTGATAAAATTATTCTAAGTTTACTCTTCTTAAAACCTATATAAAGGGGTAATTGGGGTTGAGTTCACAACAACTACAACAATTCTATTTGAAAAATCAAGTTTTGGGTTTCAAGAGAAAGAATTTTCAAGTTTCAGTTTTGTGTTTTTATTTTTTAGAAATCTTCTTTAAGTTTTTGGTTCTCAAAAATCTCTCTTCTGATTTTATTTTCACTTACAAATTCTTGAGCTTCAAATTTATATTTTACTCTATAGGATTTTTTAAGAGAGTTTTGCAAGAGAGAGTTTGTGGTCTTTTGATCACCCAAAGATTGTTCCATTATTGTTACGCTACCTCTGAACTAGAGGAGTGTATTGGGGAGTTGTGTACTCCGTGCGGTTGTAATCCTTTGGTGAAAAGTTCTATAGTGGATTGAAAAATCCTTCACGGTAGTGAAGGCGGGGACGTAGAGCAGTGGCTCGAACCTCGAAACAAATGTTCTTATTTGCGATTGCTTTCTTGTCTCTACTTATTTGCTTTTTATTTATTCATTATTGTTGATCTATACTCATCACAACAAGATAGCAATTAAGCACCTCAAACTCTTATCTAGAGGAATCACGAGGAGAAGTTCAGAGCCATTCACGGGGAATTCGGCTTCTAGTCTTATTTTGAGTGATCAGTTGCATCATCTCATTTTATATTGCATTGAATTTTTAATTGATTAGCTATACACTAATTCACCCCCCTCCAGGTGTATTTTCAATTGGCATCAGAGCCTATACTCATGATATTAGATTTAACCACCTAGGAGTGAGATCTTGGCTGACTAATCTATATTTCTATTTGCACACATATAGTTTATACACTCGTGAATTTCTTGACCCATCTCATGTATGATGTCACCAACGTTGATATGTGGAAGTATAAGATGAGTATGTACCTTAAAACCCTAGGAATGCGTGTTTTTCTTACCACTATCAAGAAATCTTATTATGGTAATGACAAGCATATGAAGCCACTGCACGAGCCTTAGAGGCACTTAGGCGCACTCTTAGCAAAGATTATCTTTTTATGGTTTCTAAATGTGATTCCGCTTTTGCAGTATGGAACACATTGACTTCTCCCTAGCTTCAAACGACAAACTACGTGAAGAAGGAATCTAGTGGAGATGAGTCCGAACAAGTTTGCTACATGGTCCAAGGGAATGACTCCCTTAAGGTACGTTCGGAAACTCAACTAGATGATTGTGTTAGTTCTTCAGGTGATGGCATTATGGATGTGATGCATTAAATGAAGAACTATCTATTGTTTGTGAAAACTTACTAGCAAAGTACAAAGTTTTGAAAAAGAAAAACTTTGAATTAAAAGAAGAAAATAAAAATTTATTTTCTAAACTTGATGTGATTTTGCAAGAGAAGGATGAGATTTCAAATGAAAGGAACTCCTTGAAATCCCAACTTAATCTTGCTCTAAAAGAAAATGAAATTTTGAAGAATAAAAATAATTGTAATGATGTTTTGAAGAAAAATGAGGCATTATCTTCAAAACTTGAAATTGTTTTAAAAGAGAACAATTCTTTAAAAAATAAAATAGATTTGATTTCAAAAGAATTGAAACTTGTTTCAAATGAAAATAAATCTTTGAAAAATGATTTAGATTCACATGTTTGCCATGCTACTATAGCTTCACTATCTAGTGTATCTATTGCATGCTCCATTTCTTCTAATATTGAAAATGATATAATCATGTTAAAGAAGAATGTTGATTGTTTGGGCTCCACTTTGAGCCAATGTGCTATGGATTACAAGAAATTGGAATCCATGTCTCCAAAGAAACATATTCTAAATATATATGCACACAAACCACGGCATACACATGCTCATCATGATCACACACATGATTTTATGTATGCTCATGTGTACACTTGTACACATTGTGAACGTAAGGGCCACCTTATAAAGTTTTGTTATGATAGAATACATAATTCAAATTTTACAAATAAATTTGTTTGGGTTAGGAAAGGAGCTAACCCCTATGGACCCAATAAGGTATGGGTACCAAAATCCACCCCTATTGTATTTGATGTAGGTGTGGGCTCTCACTTGACGTGAGGGTGTTGGTGCCTTGATGGTGAATACGTTTTGAGCTAAATGGTGACAATTTTAGATGCATCACTTTCAAGAAAAGTTTGTGTTGACACTTAAAAAGACAAGATTCTTATTGGTCCGAACAAATGTCTAAACTTGTTGACATTTACAAAAGACAAGTGACAGACGGGCTGAAGACCAGTTTTCACCCATCTCCGAGGGACAAGGAAGCAACTTGAACTCCACTGATCCAGCAAGCAGACAGTGAACCCAGATTGTTTCTAAACAGACCTCAGCAGGTCTAAGATGCTAACACTTAGCATCACACGAGCCCAAAGGGATAGCCTCGCTTGAGAGGCTAATATCACCCGACTTCGCCTCGAAGACATCCAAAGCCTCGCCAGGAAGCTAACTCGCAACTTCGCCACGGAGGACTTCCAGCTCCGCCAAAGGGTTCCTTTCGGACTTCGCCAGAACCGTCTCTAGCTCCGCTATGAGCTCAAAGCGGGCAGCTCCGCTAGTGGTCTGCTATGGTCAACCTTTGATCAATCAAATCTCCAGATGAGATCGGATCTAATCGGATCAAATCCAATTAAGATCAAATCAAAGATCAAATTTGGCAGTTGATTGCCACAATCTCTTGACTCTTCTAGAAACGAGTAAGAAGATCAGGGGAAATCCTCCAACGATATGGAAAGGATCAAGAAGGTCAACCGACCTGCCAATTCTAGCTTCGCAGAAGCTGATCCTAGCCTCGCAGCAAGGCTACTTTCTAGATTTAAACAGATTTGATTCAATCTGTTTTCATATCTTCAAGGGACAATTATATCCTTGCTCTCCCTATAAATAGCCCACTAGGGGTACAAGGAGGGATATATACAAGAGGACTCCACAAGCAGAGGCTTCTTCATAACGCACCGTGCGCTCTCGAATTCAGAGACCTTTTAGAGAATTGCTTTCTCTAATCAGGGTGTTGATACCCTAACGTCGTCCTTCTTCTCAAAGAATCTCCGAACCAGGCGAGAAGGAATTCCTAATTGAAGGCGATTTTGAGAAGCAGCAAGAGGGTTCTACCAACCTTCTATTCTCTGATTTCCTGAACCAGGCGAGAAGGGAATCTCATCGCTCGCATCGTCAAAGGGACAAAGTGGTCGCGCGCTGACCAGACTCCTATCGGCACACTTCTCCAGAATCTCTGAGGAGATCTACTTGTAATCTTTTTAAGAATACTTGTAATTTAGCTCCTCAAACCCTTTTTTGTAAGTTTTCCCCCTTTGCAAACATAATGGAAAACAAGATGGCGACTCCGCTGGGGAAGAAATTCTCCACTGCCGAGAATCAAGTGTCGCAATGCGACGAACAGACCTTCGGGTCTAACTCTGAATTCAAAAAAACCGGTGCAGCCAGAGCTTCCATGGCTAAATCTTCAAGGAAAGTCTCTGAGGAGACTGAAAAGGTTTTCTTCGAACCTGCTGCGGTCCTCTGGTGTAACAAGGAAGCACGCCCGCAGTCTGATTCCTTTACTTGTGAGAACTTGGTGGTTCAGTTCGATCAAGGAAGATTTGAAGAAGTCCTCTCTGGGGGTGGCCAAATGCTTCGAGCACGGAAGCATAGGAAGGTTTCCACGGCCAAGGTTTCAAATCAGAAACCGGAAGCAGAATTCTGCCAACACCCCTCAGCCTCGCGTGTGGCTAATCAGGTTCCCTGGGAACCTAAGTCTCCTCTGCCAAGGCGGGTATGGAAGCCTAAACAGAAGCCTTCAACCGAAGCTTCAGGCGTGACTACGCCTAAACCGCGCCTCTCTCACGAAGAAAAAGGCAAGATGCCTGTCTGCTCCAATTATAAAGTTACGACGGCAATCATACCGTCGTCCAATTTAAGAGCAGCAATGCCTCGCGCCGGCCCCGTTCTCATGGGCAAAGCTACCCCACCACAGCGTACGCGCAGGGCTCATGACCGCGAAGCTGAAGCCGAGGTACCATCTAAGGCTAATTACCTTCGCAGCAGCATAGCGGGTAAAGCACCACAGCGTGCTCCGCTTTTCAGTGCGTCAAGCACTAAGTTCACGCCTGTTGACGAAGCTAGAACCAAAGCGCTATCCAGTGCTAACCCCATCTGCAGGGATAAAAGAAGCAGAACATCATCCCATGTGCGATCCAAAAGAGCCTTTGCGCTCGATTGCAGAGACCCGACCGGGTCTGATTTGAGGAAATTATTGACGGATAGACAAACATCTTCCCTCTGTTGTCAACAAATGGGATGTCAACTGCTGACACTCCACTCGGTCCATTGCCGGCTGGGACCAATCCCCGCCACGCCTCCAAGACGACGGTCAGTTTTTGATCGACTATCGATACAAGCCCCGATGAAGCATCGCAGAAGGAGTATCTTGCGAGATCTCCCCTCCGTATCCGTCAACATGACTGGGAGAGGACGAGAGCTACGCAGGGGAAGACAAACATCTGACGACACCCCCTACAGCTCCCCAGATCCAGACTACAGCCCAGGCTTAGGCGAAGTCTTGGTGCATGAGGAAGGTGTTTTCCGAAACACCAGATCCAGGGTGGCGATACCCTACAATTATGAACAGCCTTCTTCCTCGACGGCCCTAGCCTCGTCACAGCCCAGGAGGTCACTCCAATCATCAGATGAAGAAGATGAAGACAGTGGGTACGCCTCTTCGGCGACAGTTAGCTCGGTGCGAACAGACAGAGTATCAGTCAACATGGCTGATAGCGCTAACGACGACCTTCGTCGGCGCCTGGAAACTCAGGAGCAGACTTCCAGAACTCAGCAAGAAGCTCTGGACAACATTCAACAGATGCTCGCTCAACTCCTCAACAACCCGAATAACAATGACGCCGGGAGCAATCACGATGAGGAGGAACACCTCAGCAACGAGCAGCCAAAGACGGAGAAATCCAAGGAGGGTTCTTCCCTAGACGCCGAAGTCCTTAAGGGCCTCCAGGCTCAAATCGCATCCCTAGCTCAGAGGGATGAATTAAAGAAGGTAGGGGCAGTCCGTCCTTATCCGCTGGAGTGGGATTCGGTGCCATATCCACCGAAGTTCAAACCGCCAACGCTGCATACCTATGATGGAAAGAGCTCGCCAAATCAGCACGTCTACTATTTTCGATCTCAGACTGGTAATGTTATAAGCAATGATGCCATCATGGCTAGGATTTTCATTGGCACCTTAAAGGGGGTGGCATTTGACTGGTTTCGCAGTCTTCCCCCGGGCTCTATCAACTCCTGGATCGACCTGGAAACTTGGTTCCTCTCTCGTTTCTATGAGGATGATACCGAAGTAACCATGGATAAGCTCCTCTCCACTGTGCAGAAGAAGGGCGAATCTGTCCGTGACTACATTGAACGGTTCAGAAACTTATCCTTGATGTGCCCAGCTGGGATGCCATTACCCATGCTCTTGCAGACATGCAGACACAACTTCTTAGACCAAGTCGAAGTTTGCATGGGGGCTGTCAAAGCCTACACTTGGAAGGAATTGGTCGAACAAGCTGAGATAGCCGAGAAGTCGGCTAAAAAGTTCGAACCATCCGCCCCTAGAGGCAAGTGGGGGATGAACAACAAAGGGCGTAGCGACCTACCGCAATCTTCTCAAGCTAAAGGCAAAGAGACTATGTCTGTGGAATTACCTGGAGATATGCAGTCGAAGGCCAAGAAGAGTGGCTTCAACAATCAGGAGCCCAAATTCCCTCCGAAGCAATACTCGTTCAAAGACGATCAGGTGGTCACGATATTCCATCTGCTCCACAAAGGGAACAAAATAAAACTGCCAGATGCTCGGCGTCCCAATGAGATAGGGCGCACAAACGACCCTAAATACTGCCTCTACCACAGGATGATCCACCATCCTACTGACAAGTGTTATGTCCTCAAGGACAGAATACAAGCCCTGGTCGATGCCGGGGTTCTGACGTTGAAGACAGAGCAGAAGAAAGTCACTGCCAATATGGTGACTCTTGAGTTCGGCACCACTCAAAAGGTCACAGTTCCTGATGGGACTTATTCTGTCCCTGCGCCACGGTTGGAAATCAGGCATCTTCCAGCTACAACTCAAAAGAATAAGGGTCTTGTTCCCTTAACATTGGAGACAGGAGAAGTCATGTGGATACATCCAGACCTCGTCCAAGACGTACAGCGGGATCCAAAGCAGCCCCACTCAAAGGGCAAGTCTTGCAATGTCATCTCCATCTTGCCAGACGACGACAATCTGACATCGGCTTCCCTCAGTGATTCTGAAGGAGAAAGCATGCTTGCACAACGTAAGCCGACGCGCCTCAACATACGGGCACTCGATCCAGAAAATCATACTTGAGGCAGTATGAAAAGTCTACTGACGAGATACAACAGCAAACGACGTCAGTACAAGTACCCGCATCCCTCCAATCCCAGCAAAGGGAAAAGAGAGGCCTAAGGAGGTACGATTCGACCACGTGTTGAAGAAACCACCAGGCCAAGGGTTTGATACGCCCTTTCGCTTTGATATATTGGCTCAGCAGGCCAATATCCCAGCTCGTATCACTATACACGAGCTCCTTCGCCTCTCGAAAGAAACAAGAGAAGCGCTCAGGGATGCGCTAGCCAATTCAGAATCCTTTCTGACATGCATGCCTGAAATCCCTAACGATGACTTTCAGTCTCCTTGCCCAGAATGTCATCATGCACAATCAAAGGTGCCCGCTATTACATTCACGGCAGAAGATATGCTTCTCAAAGACAACAAGCATGATCGACCTCTGTACTACACCGGATATATCGGTTCAACGTGCATCGAGAGAATACAAGTCGATCCGGGGTCCGCACTCAGCATCATCCCCAAAAGGCTTCTCTACTTCCTCGGCATACCATTGTACAGGTTGTCCGCAACCACCACTACAATATACGGTTTCAACGCCAGAAGCAGTCACCCACTGGGGAAAATTCGACTCCGTTGCAGAATCGGGAGTCTGAAGTCAGAAGTGACATGCTATGTCATTGATGCTGACACATTATATAACCTGCTGCTAGGACGGCCATGGGTCCATGCCAACTGGATCGTTCCCTCCACCCTGCACCAATGCTTCAAGTATGTTGAAGATGATGCGACAGTACGAACTGTCTTCGCTGAAAAGCAACCATTCAAAGGAGTGGAAAATTACTTCACTGACGCTCTCCTATATCAAGAGGCCGGTGGAGCACTCAAAGAACCGTTGCCGGACGATGATGAAAGCGGCAATGAGGCGGATTCAGAATTCGAAGCAGGCATCCCAGCCATTCTGATTGGTGAACCAATTATAGCATGTCTCAATAATCCCCTATGTAATATTCCTTCAGAGGATGAAGGTGAATGGGTAATTAATGATAATATTTCTTTTGATTATCCTGCGAGTACTGGGTCGATTAAATCCATTACGGATGACTCTCTGCATGTGCCCGTACATGAGCCAAGTGTAGCCAGCACATCTGTGGAAGCTATAGAGGGGGCCACGCTGGTGATCCCTCCGTCCAAACAAGGTCAGTCGCCGATAATCTTCGGTAGAACCCAGCCACAGGGACCCACAACTGCAGATTCGAGCTCAGACTCAGACGCCCCACAGTTCTTCCATTATGCGTGGCCAGCGCGCCACATTATGAAGAGAATGGGGTACGACTTGAAGCATGAAGCAGGCCTGAATTTCAGAAAAGGAAGGCGCAGTTTGAGGCGGAACCTTGTGCCTAAAGGGAAGCCCGCAAATTACTATGATAGTACACGCAGGGGTTGGGTTACGTCACGCCCACGTCGTCAGCAACGGTTCAAGCCAAAGACGATGAACCAATTCCATCACATTCAGCCTCATCCTCCGAGTGGGACTCAGATATCAGTATAGGAGAAATGTTCAAAGACCTCACTGTTAATATGACGTCGAGCAGTCAGTTGGAACCTGCGGAGGCTACCAATGAAGAACCGTGGGCCCAGCAATTAAACATCCAATGGGAAAAGCGGTTCGAGCTGCGCGAACCACCTACTGAAGACAAGGTGATGCAGGTCAACTTGGGAAGTCAAGATAATCCCAAGCCCATCTTTATAAGTGAAAGCCTGTCACTTACAGAAAGGGAAGAATTGATAATACTCATAAAGGAGTATATAGATGTCTTGGCATGGAGCTACGAAGATATGCCCGGACTTGATCCACAGGTCGCTATGCACCGTCTGAACATCAAGCCCGACGTCAAGCCAGTCAAGCAGCAACAACGCCGGTTTCGCCCGAACATTATGGAAGCTATTGAAGCCGAAGTTCACAAGCTCATTGCTTGTGGCTTCATCCGGGAGGAACAACATCCAGATTGGGTAGCCAACATCGTCCCCGTCCTCAAAAAGAACGGGAAAATACGGATCTGCATCGACTATCGTGATCTCAATACGGCCTGTCCTAAAGACGAATTCCCACTGCCCATCACCGACGTCATGATTGATAACACATGCGGGTTCGAAAGGATGTCTTTCATGGACGGCTTTTCAGGATACAACCAGATTAAGATGTATCCCGACGATGAGAAGCATACTTCGTTCCGAACACCACTGGGGGTATACTGCTACATTGTAATGCCCTTCGAACTGAAGAACGCCGGAGCAACCTATCAGCGGGCAATGAGCACAATCTTCCGCGATCATCTCTGAAAAACGGTGGAGTGCTATGTCGACGACATTGCCGTCAAAAGCCGCAACAAGAATGAACATCTTCGCGACTTGAGAACGATGTTCGACATAATGCGGGCTCATCAACTGAAAATGAACCCGACAAAATCCTTCTTGGGAGTGTCAAGTGGCAAGTTCCTTGGGTTTATTGTCACATCAAAAGGGATTCATCTTGACCCAGACAAAGTCAAAGCCATCCAGAGCATGCATCCACCGAGGAATCTCAAAGAGCTTAGAGGCTTGCAAGGCAGGCTGGCTTATATCAGAAGATTCATTGCAAATCTCTCAGGCCGCTGTCAACCGTTCACCCGGCTCATGAAAAAGGGCACTTCCTTCGTATGGGATCAAGCTTGTCAGGAAGCATATGAAGACATCAAGAGTTACCTCACAAAACCTCCAGTCTTGGTGGCCCCTACATCAGGGAAACCATTCTTGCTTTATGTAAAAGCTATGGACTACTCTCTCGGTGCCCTCCTCGCTCAAAAGGACGACAATGGCCACGAGCAGGCCATTTATTATCTGAGCAGAACTCTCATAGGAGCGGAATCTCGCTACAACCCTATCGAGAAAGAGTGTTTAGCTCTCGTCTTTGCTGTTCAGAAGACACGACATTATTTGGTCGGCCAGACCATACATGTCATCTCCAGAGTAAACCCATTGCGTCTTCTTATGACGAAGCCAGGATCATTGAATTCAAGATTAGCTAAGTGGGCACTTTTATTGTCTCAATACGACATGATCTTCACCCCTCAAAAGGCGGTTAAAGGCCAGGCCCTTGCAGAGTTCTTGGCTGCTCATCCAGTTTCGGAACATTCAAAACTTCACGAAGATATCCCTGATGAAGTCTTCGAGTCTTATGCAACATCAGAAGAGGAAGTGTGGCAGATGTTCTTTGATGGAGCATCGCGAATGGGCCCTAAAGGCAAGATTATTGCCGGAGTGGGGGTTGTGTTTATCTTCCCGCAGACCATGTTCTTCCCAGAGCATTTTCTTTGATAGAATCGTGCTCCAACAATGTAGCAGAATATAATGCCCTGCCCATTGGTCTTCAGCTCGCCCATGGAACGGGGTACGCTACCTCGAAGCTTATGGCGATTCAAAACTGATCATCAATCAGGTTAAAGGCGAATATGAAGTTCGCCACGAGGATTTGGTGGCTTATTACCATACAGCCGTTGAATTGGCCAACCTATTTAAAGGTTTTTAAATCGGGCATGTGTCTCGATCTTAAAATACCAAGGCGGACGCTCTTGCTGCATTAGCAACGACACTAGCCTTGCCAGCCGACATCGAGTATCACCTCACAGTCGCAACTCGACATCTTGTATGCTCCAAGCACATGCTAAGAACTCGAGAAGTCTATAATGTCTCCACGGATCTTGAGCTAAGAGACTGGCGCTTTCCTCTCATTGACTATGCTTTGCACGGTCTACTTCCAGACGATCCTAAAGAAGCGGCATCCGTCAGACGAAGGTCTCTCCGTTTCTACTACGATCCAACTTTGAAGACACTTTACCGTCGTTCATATGACGGTGTTCTCCTCCGTTGCCTTTCTCATTTAGAGGCACAGGAAGCGCTCCAAGAAGCGCAGACGGCACTTGTGGAGCTCATCAGCCAGGTCCAAAGCTTAAAGACAGATTGCATATGCTTGGATATTATTGGCCAACCATGATAGCCGATGCCATCCAATATGCACGAAGGTGTAAAGCATGCCAAGTTCATGCGGACTTCATACACCAGCCTTCGGAGTTGCTCCACCCAACTGCTGCTTCATGGCCATTTGAAGCATGGGGAATCGACGTCGTAGGGCCAATCCGTCCCTCTTCGATGAAAGGTCACCGGTTCATCCTTGCAATAACCGACTACTTTTCAAAGTGGGCGGAGGCTATACCATTAACTGAAGTCAAGACCTCTAATGTGGTTAACTTCATCAAACACCATGTCATCTATCGATTTGGTGTCCCTAGGCGGATCATCCACGACAACGGTCCCCAATTCATAAGCCAAATATTCTATCGGTTCCGCGATAAATACCGAATTCAGAATGTGGCTTCAACCGCCTATAATCCTGCCGCCAATGGTTTAGCGGAAGCATTTAACAAGACGATCATCAAGCTACTCAAGAAATTCGTCTCCTCGAACAAGCGAGATTGGGACGAATAGCTTGGCAAATGTCTTTGGGCCTACCGGACCACGGTTCGAACACCGACAGGTAATACGCCTTTTTCCTCGGTATATGGGTGCGAAGCAGTCATCCCATCGGAAATCCAGATGCCGTCGTTACGAGTCGCTCTAATGACTAAGATCACATCAGAAGACAATGATCGCCTGCGCCTTCAAGAGCTCGAAGCCCTAGATGAGAAGCGACTTCAAGCTCAGCAACATATTGAGCTATATCAAGCTCGAATCTCAAAGGCCTTCAATAAGAAGGTCAAACAGAGGGTCTTCCAGAAAGGAGACCTGGTTTTAGCCGTCAGACGACCGATGATTATGACGCATAAGACCAAAGGCAAATTCCAGCCTAAATGGGAAGGACCGTTTGTGATAGAAACAGTCTATTCAAACGGAGCATACCGCCTTATGACTTCAGATGGCGACCTACTCATGATGCCGATCAATGGCAAGTTCTTAAAGAAGTATTATCCTTAATCAAGGATCCTTCTCATGATCAAGTTAACATTACACCTCTGATCAAGATCTTCGTGTCCAAAGTACACACAAAGAGAGCCTTTCTCTTCCTCCAAGTGAGATAATACAACCGTAAACCAGTAGGAACCTGGTCACGCATTGGCTGTCCCGAAGGAGAATCGAGGTTATGCATATATTAACCAGATAATCCGACATCCTTAACGATTAAGGATAGAGGAAAATGTTGGCCTGTAAGCCCAACATAAGTCCTCGACAACTCATCATGCTAAGGGGAATAGCATGGCTAGCCCGACTCAAACGGTAGTTGGTAAAGGCATATCAAACCCGTTGACAGCTGGGGATTTGCTAAAAATCCTAAGGGACCAGTTCCCATTTGATTCCTTCTCCAAAATCACTTACCAATTCTCATCCATAGAATGGTAAGGCCACATATACATTTCGCTGTTACGTTAACATTAAACCTATGACAGTGATTCCCTCGTTTCTCCCTGTGAAAACGAGATCTCCAAAATCACTTACCAATTCTCGTCCATAGAATGGTAAGACCACATATGCATTTCGCTGTTACGTTAACATTAAACCTATGACAGTGATTCTCTCGTTTCTCCCTCTGAGAACGAGACCTCCAAAATCACTTACCAATTCTCATCCATAGAATGGTAAGGCCACATATACATTTCGCTGTTACGTTAACATTAAACCTATGTGATTGGTAGTGAAAAGTGCATTTTTATCATGACATTTACCATCACATTTTCATATTTATTCATATAATTCTGCACATTTACTAATATTTTATGATTTATTGTGTGCAGGCCTTGAGAAATAAAAATAAAGAAATAAAGCCTTAAAAGAAGCCCAAAAGCCCATATTCAAGCCCAATACAAAAGTTGTAATTATCAAATGTCAAAATTTCAATTACCCAATTGCAATAGGTGCAAATACTAAAAGAAAAGGGATGGACTTCTACTCAACCTAGTTGCTTGCAAGACAATCCTAAAGATAAAAGGAGAAGAGTTTAAAGATAAATTCGGATTCAGACTATACACGTTTTAGTATTCAGATCATAACTTTTTCTACAGATATTTAAATCCGATTATACAAGATGCTCCAGAAAGAAGACTGGAAGACCTACAACTCTTATGTTGATCAAACTTTCTAATTCAATCCGTAGATAAAACATATTCGGTGATCAACATGATAACAAGTTGCAGGACAGAGTTGTACTGGGACTCTACTTCTTCCAGCTCCTATAAATACCCCTGCAGAGCAACAGAGAAGAGCACACAGAAAATACAGAGCCAAAGCTAGGGTTTTTAGGCTTTCTTCTAGTTTAGGTTTTCTTTTCTCTTTTATAATTTTTATTTTTCTTTTTGTAAACTGAGAGTGGAGGAAGCTTTCATGGAGGAAGGAGTTCATGCTTGTACTGAGCTGACATTGGTGTAAGCCAACTTTTCTTCTATTGTTAATGAATCTGCTCGAGGTTTGTCTTTTTTATTCTTGTTTTATTTCTTCATGTTTTATTCTTGTTTTCTCTGTTCTTGTTTTCTGTTATTGTTTCTCTCTAATATTTTGTGAACCATGAGATCTGATTGCTTCGAGACTGCCTAGCCGAAGAAGAGCACTTGATGGCTTATGGAGATGAACAATCCTTCTTTAGATTGTCTTTTCTTTTCATAGTGTAGGTAGCGAAGGTGGACGATCCTATACGCCATACTTGCATGCCTTCCAAGACAAGGTAAGTCGTTGCGAACAGATCAAAGGTAAGCAAGGTAGAAGAGGTTTGTACGTGTTATAGTTTCTTTCTTTTTAATTTAGTTTAAATCTTCATCTCTTCCACATTTATTCTTCACCTTCTCATTGTAAATATCATATACCATTGTAAATAAAAAAAAGAAAATAATTTTTAGAGAATCTTACAAACGCTTCTATCGCTAGTCCCTCCCAGAGGATCACGACCCGCATAGCCACTGCTACCGCGGATTAGAATTGAGAATCTTGCACAATTACTTCTAAATCTAACATCTTTATTTTTGTGTGCAGGTAAATCTCAATCACTATGACAGTGATTCCCTCATTTCTCCCTGTGAAAACGAGATCTCCAAAATCACTTACCAATTCTCATCCATAGAATGGTAAGACCACATATGCGTTTCGCTGTTACGTTAACATTAAACCTATGACAGTGATTCCCTCGTTTCTCCCTGTGAGAACGAGACCTCCAAAATCACTTACCAATTCTCATCCATAGAATGGTAGGGCCACATATACATTTCGCTGTTACGTTAACATTAAACCTATGACAGTGATTCCCTCGTTTTTCCCCGTGAAAACGAGACCTTTTCCCAAATTTCATTACAACCTTGAGCTTGGTGGCGTCTCAATCGGTTATGTCATTGCGACCTCTGAACCAGCAGACAGCAAGTCTCAACCGAGCCCTGTTGACATTTACAAAAGACAGGTCTCGATACTCGTTGACATTTACAAAAGACGGGTATCACCTACCTTTGAGCTTAGTGGCGTCTCAATCGGTTATGTCATTGCGACCTCTGAACCAGCAGACAGCTAAGTCTCAACCCCGAGCCCTGTTGACATTTACAAAAGACAGGTCTCGATACTCGTTGACATTTACAAAAGACGGGTATCACCTACCTTTGAGCTTGGTGGCGTCTCAATCGGTTATGTCATTGCGACCTCTGAACCAGCAGACAGCTAAGTCTCAACCCCGAGCCCTGTTGACATTTACAAAGGACAGGTCTCGATACTCGTTGACATTTACAAAAGACGGGTATCACCAATCTTTGAAGCTTGGTGGCTCCTCAACCAGTTATGTCATCGCGACCTCTGAACTGACAGACTGCCAAGTCTCAGCATTCAATCCAACAAAGGACTATTCTCTCGAATGGCACCAATACAATTTGGAACCGACAATTCAGAAAGTGGAACAATTTGAAGATTCGACAGGGAATCAAAACAAAAATTATTATTTTCATTGATTCCAAAAGGATGGGATACATGGAGGCATATATATACAACGACCTACAGTCGTACGTTGTAAGATCTGATCCGCTCTCCAAGGGAAGCCAGCCTCGTCCTCCTGTCATCAGCAGCCTGGGCAAGCGCCTGCGACTTCAGCTCAGCCTCATCGAAATCCATTGCCTGGGCCAAACGAGCTTCGACTTCCGCCAAAGTTGCCCTCTGCGACGATCCCTGCTGCGAGAGTTCGTCACTTTGAGCCTTGAGCTGCTCAAGCCGCGCGGCTTCTTCAAGACGCACCGGTTCAGCCTTGGACAAGAGAAGGTTCCCCTTCCTAATCATCTCCTTGGCCTTCGCAATCCTATCTTCAGCATCAAGAAGAGCACTGGTGGAGGCATCGATGGCATTTCCAACCTCTGCTTGCCTTGTTTCCAAAGATTTCAAATCAGAGGAAATAGCCTCGGCGGCTTCTTGAGCGGTAAGACGGGCCTCATGCTTTTGAGCAACAAGGCGCGCAAACCGCTAACTAACCAAAGGCTCCAGGTCTGAGAGGCTAAGTCGGCGCCATTCCTCTACATCCCTCTCAAATTGATCTACCAAGAGTTCCAAGGCAGTGGCCTGGTGATACCCTTCAAGGTCCCGAATACTTTCAATATTGCGGAAGAGGACCACCTTCAAAGTCGAGAATGGCATAGTCGAACCTTTCAAGACCAGGTCAATGCATCGCCCTAAGCCTTTGTAAAAACTATCGACTATGTCGCCTATAAAATCGTTTTCAACTTCGGCCACCTCTGGTAGACGGGCAACTTTAGAAAAGTCCACCAGCCCGGTCGATACCACCGAGGAAGGAGCAACAGGAACACTAACAGCAGTAAGACAGGCCGTCGGTGATCTTGGCGGAGTCTTTATGGAAATCAGTACACTAGCCACCGCGGAGGTAGGACTAGTGATCACCTCCTGAACAGCAGGCTCAACCACCAGGGTTGGAGAGGTAGGGCTGGTAATCACCCTCAGCTCCGCACTTGGCAAAATTGTCAGCACCTCACTCGTTGATATAGTTGGGAGTGAGGACACCTCCGGGACTACCACCCCTTCAACCTCTGTTCCTTTGGCTAGCTCAGGCCGATAAGAGGGCAGGTCTCCATATAGCACATCCAACACAGCAGCATCTGCCGCGGTCGAAGTGCTCATATCACCCCTGGACTCCCCAGGAAGATCAGTCGGTTTCCTTGAAGCTAATGCACCTTGAGGCCGAACACATGTAACAAGACTGTGTTTAGATAGGACACAACATGCAATAAAGCCAAGAGTCAGGATAGTACCATAAGATGACGTCGCCTCAAACATCTCGGAAGCCGCATCAGTCTCCATGGGCTCCATCGGAAAATTCTTGACGGAATCAGCATGAATGGCCGCCCGCTTTCGCTTGCCGAGTCTCCCATAGACCATCCAATAGAGCTTGACGCTACAGGACTTCCTTTGGAAGTCCCAGCGCCCGAAGAACCAATGTCAGCCGCATCACCTCCGGACTCCTCCGGGAAGGTAAAAGAACCAGCCTCAGTTCTATAAGTAAATAGGGGATCATAATGTTCCCCTTGCTCTCCAGCTGCCTCAGCTCCTACAATCAAGAAGAATTGATAATAAATCATTTGGAACACACAAAAGACCTATTATACGGACGGAGTTGATCTTACCCAGATCCGGAGCAAATCCACCGGTAGTCGGTTCAGCAACCGACGGGTCAGTTACTAACGGGATAGCAGGAGGGAACGCTGCTGAGGGTTCGCCCTCTACGACAACCGTGGGAGCCTGGCGACGGGGCTTCTTCGCCAATGACTTCCTACGAGAGCTACCCTCCCGCTTTCTTTTGAAGTGGACATCAGAATCCTCTTCCTCCACTTTTTCTACACGATGAGGGGGAACGGTCCCCATCACACCAGAGCCAGTCGCAAAAGTCTCAGCCCCCGCTCCCGCTTCGAAGCGAGGACTTCCTGCATCTGAGGCCTCGCTGTCATGAACAGCGACGAATTCCTCTACGCCCGGGACGCGGATCCTTTTGCCTTCCCTCTTCTCAGAAGCCTTCCGTTTCAACCGCTGAGAAATTAACTTCACACCAGAGCTGTTGGCCTTGAAATCAGGGGTGTGGAGTTGGAAGTTGTGTACCACTGGCAGAAGCACAGGGTCATTCGAAGGTCGGGACTCTTCAACGGCGTACGCAGCCGCGCCCCAGTACCGCCTGCAGTAAAGAATCGCCAAGCACGGGCCCCGTCAATAAGACTCCCCATGAAGGCCAAATCAGGATTGGGGTTGCCCACATACAGCTGGTCATACCCAAACTGCCGAGCAAACCGGCTGGGGACATAAGGTTCCAAATAGCAAGTATCCCCGCTTCTGTACAGTAAGTGTGAAGGCCGGATGCTGACCAGCCACTCAAAAACTCCCCGGCTCAGGGAAGACCGCCCTTCCCCGCATCTTAGAACTCCTCATTGTATCCTGCGCCCCGAATACGGGAAAAACAGCGGAAGATACTGTAAACGTCATATCGACGCACCAATTTACGGGCCTCAGCCCGTATTTCTTCAGCCACGAACGTCCTTCGAATCGGCGGAGGAGCGCCATTCGAACACTTTGCGGGGGGTCCTCTCCAGCTCCAATCAGCGAAGGACAATGTAAGGCGAACCACGCCATCAGATAGGTGTAGGGCAGACCTATCCTAGGATTGGGTCCGTCACAAGGCAAAATGGCTCCCTTTCCACGCTTCGTCGGCGGCGGCCTGCAAAAAGCCTCCGTTAATGCACGGAGGCCTCTTTGAATGCAGCACACCATGGCCGGGAGAAGACCTAGACGGCGACCATGAACCAAACGAACGGCGGGCAGCAAAACATTCGAATGAACGATGTCACCCGAAGAAGATGGCACTACGCATTTCTTCAGCCAGACGGTTAAGAAACCGGCCAGCAGTGCCTCCCGAGACATGGGCTGACGAGCCTGATGATTGACGCTCCGAAGGACATCACCCTTCTCAAAGGGACCATATTCTTCAGTTATGACAAGATCCCTTTGAAGGTGCATCTGCATCCGTTCAAAGATATCCCCATCAGTAACTCCGCAATGTGCTGCTTCAGGAGCATTCCTCATATCCGGGAACAAGTAACTTCCCCAGCTCTTCAAGCTCTTCGAGCTACCCTTGCCACCACTGTGGATGCTGGAACAAATATGCAAGTGGCACATCAACTCCCGATAAGTCTCGAGCAAAGCAGGCTCCTGTTTCTCCAGAATAGCCAACTCCGCGTCACAGGGAAAGTACTCTTCGTATGGAAGAGACCCGAAAGGCAGAGCAGAGATTTCCCACATCTCGTGCAAAGCCATGCCCAACTCGCCAACCGGGGTGAAGAAGGTCCCCGAAGCCGGGCAGTACAACTCAAGGATGGCGTAGAAGCATGCCACCTTCATCTCAATACCGTAGCAAGTCGCCCTGGCGGCCTCATAGAGGTTTAACCTCCCCAAGTCCTCCTCGAAGTGAGCGAGGATATAGTTGGTCAAGTCCGCCCACCATGTCTTAGGAGGATGAACCCAACCGGGAGCTCTGAAGTCAATGGCAGGGTAGTTCCCGTTAACTGCGCAGAACTGGGTGCCAAAGGTCTGTGCCACAGCCGGGTTCTCTCCCACTGGAAGTTCCCGCGATACCTTCCCAGGGTATAGGCCCATTATGCTGTGGGGAGGGCCCGCCCTTGAATAGCCGGATTGAGACGTCAATCTCCTGACAAGGACGGACTCGACATTTCGGCTCACGCCCCACGCCATCTTCCGAGCCTGAGTCACATTCACGAAAGAAGACAAAGGAAAGTGCCGCTTAGTGGACGGAAGGTAAAACTTCTCGCTATCCAATTGAAAGATCCATTGTCCTTCGCCTGCCTGCAACTGGCGATCGGGATCGGGTGCGGCATCCCCGAACATAAAGTCGGGCTTTCTATAAGTCCGACGGTCAACATCCTCAAGAGGAGCCGTGGTCAAGATACTCCGTGTGGTCTGCGGATGACCGCCTTGGATGAGTGTATCCCGGACGAGGGAGCTCCGCTCACTGAACAAAGAAGCCTGTCCATGGAATTGCAGGCTGATGTTACCATCTGCTCGACTGGTTAGCCCGAACAGACTGTTCAGGAGACCGGAAGTGTAATGCACTGCAAAGACAGAAATGAACTATGATTAGTTCAACAATCAAGTGGATACGAAGGCATAAAAAAATCCACTAAGGCATAGCCTCGCTTAACGAGCAAGGCCAGCAATGCGATAGCTTCGATGGAGCTTGATCTCGCGGATAAAACTGCATTTTTGCAGAGAACGTCCAAAATACCAACTTCGCTTAAGCAGGAAGTGGTATAGCCCTAAGGGCTGACGTCACCAAGAGGGCATCATGGTCAAAAGTCACCCTTCATGGCCATGACTGGAGGAACAGACCTATATCCTGTTCCTCAACAGGATAGAGACTGCCCGAGCAATAGCTTCGTACGGAAGCCTAAAGAAGAACTGTTCGGTTCTTAATTCCCTTGTGCAAGGAAAATAGAGAGGTTCAAGGAAATGAGTTCCCTAATGAGGACAGATCATATTCGATCGTCCTAATAGCCAAATGTCGGCTCCAAAGGAGAGAGACCATGGTCTCTAATCAGATAGGAAAATCCCTTACCGGTGACTGGTCGCTCGATGACCGGAGGAAGAGGGCCCTCCGATGCAGAAGTCGCCACTTCTTTTCCCGCTCGTCTTTGGGCGCCATTAAAGAGTTGCAAGAGTTCTCAAGGTTCTCTGAACGATGAAGGAAGAGGAAGAGGGAAAGTCAAGAAATCTCTCTGAAAAAGGAGATCTTTTCCTGCTCAGCCCGATCGGGCTTTTATAGGCCAATCAGCGCCTGAAACGAGGCCTCGAAAAGGGCGTATGCCGCCGTTTCGAATTAATTCGAAACGCCGCCCAAAGCGCCTTCCCGAGAAGCGCTGGTTCAACTCCACTAAGGGTTAACTTCGCACTGAAGCAAAGTGCAGACTTCACACAATCCTTCAAGGACTTCGCCGGAAGACTTACCTTAGCCCTCTAAAAAGGCGCTGACATGCCAGTCTCGCGAAGATCACTCAAAGAAAGGACTATGTCCTTAACTCCGCATACAGTTTAGCCCCGCTATGGCCAAACTCTCAATGAAAGCAAGCAAAGATCTGATAATCAAGAGATGAACTTTCATTGATTTAAAAGGAAGAGTACATTGATATTACATCAAAGTTGTGTTTCATACAACGCACCCAGTTGCTTAACAAGGTCATTTGCGCAAAAGGCATACAAGTGGTTTTATCCGCTTCTAAGTCGAACCGACTGGACAAAGAAGGCCTTCCTCCTGCACAAGGCCGTAATCAGTGGTGCCGCAAGGACACGGTCATTATTCTCCACAAAAATGGTAGATCTTGCCAGGCCATTTTTGTTGAAGCCTGGCAATAAAAACCTATCGTCGCCAACACGATAGATCACGCATAATGGGAATCGGCAGTGATACCAGTGATCTAACGGGTGTGAGGCCCATTTTCCCGAAGTGGATCGCCCCCAAAGGCCACCAAAGTTGAAAGTCGGCAATGATGCCGGCGATCCCACAGGCGACACCCACTATCTTGAAGCGGATCATCTCCGGTAAAAGCGGCAGCCAGCCTTACCTCAGAACGGATCACCTCGGATAAAAGGCTGCCAACAGCCTCTCGGACACGCACCCGCTGCCCCAAGTTGTTCCTCCTGCTTAAAAGTAAAGCTTCAACCGGGGAAGCATAAGGCAATTTTATGGTTCCTTCCATCAAGATACTAGACTGACAAACATAGCCCACTGCAAGGCAAATCAGAACAGATTAGCAACTAAGCACAGAAGAGGCCACAAAAGAACTAAACCAAATCTTTTGGGTCGAAGCGATCCAGTTTCAGTAAAGCAGAGGGTAAGCCTCGCCTGCACAGCACTGATAGGCTGGCTCAGCAAACGCCAAGTCCAAGCCTCGCCTATATGGCTAGCCAGACTGATCCTGAGGGACGCAGTCTTAGCCTCACCTATATGGCAAGACTGGCTCAACTATTGAAGAAACCAAGTCCCAAGTTCTGCCTGTGCAGCGGACTTAATGTGCAGTGATCTTCCTTTGATCAAGTCAGAAATGGTAGCTTCACTGGGAAGCTATGCCAAAATTCTTCTCTGCAGATCAGTTAAATAGAGAACAAGGGAAGCTAATCCCTGAAGCAGCTGCTGAAGATGAATCAAGGAAGATGAATTCCCTAAAATCGGTGAAGTCGTTGAACGATCAAGACTTACCAGTCCTTGGCTGGATAATGACCAGAGTGGGCATTCTCACTAATTCAGAGATCTGAGTATCTCTCTAAACCAAGAGAAGAGAGGCAAAGCACTTCTCTTCAGAGGACTTCAAGTGTCCTATTTATAGGCCCCATGGCCTGAGCATTGTCGCCTCAAGCGTGGAAGCACGAGCGGATTTAAGGCATTTATTACGCCTTGAGAAAAGGGACGGCTTCCCTTGAAACCATGCGAAGGGAGAAAACGTCTCCCTTATAAAAGGCACTTATGGCGCCTTGAAGAAAGGGAATATCCTCCCTTGGAAACGTGCAAATCGGAGAATATCTTCCCCGGTCAGCGCAAGAGAAGGAGAAAATCTTCCTTGAAAATCGACCCACGGCAGTTGGTCTCGGGAAAGCGACATGCGCTCCCAAGCGAACATATCTTCGGAAGCCCAAATGCGAAGCTATCTAGCCGCGAAGCTACCCAGACACGAGTCCACATGATTCCTCGGCGAATCTACATCCCAAAAGCAGGATTCAAAGCGAAGCTGAACTCAACCATTATGGCGACGTTCATACTCTACACACCACCGATCAAAGCAGTTCAAAGTGTTTCAAATTCTGAGCCATTGCAGACTTTCAAAAACTTTGAAGGGGGTCTTGTTGACACTTAAAAAAGATAAGATTCTTATTGGTCCGAACAAATGTCTAAACTTGTTGACATTTACAAAAGACAAGTGACAGACGGGCTGAAGACCAGTTTTCACCCATCTCCGAGGGACAAGGAAGCAACTTGGACTCCACTGATCCAGCAAGCAGACAGTGAACCCAAATTGTTTCTAAACAGACCTCAGCAGGTCTAAGATGCTAACACTTAGCATCACACGAGCCCAAAGGGATAGCCTCGCTTGAGAGGCTAATATCACCCGACTTCGCCTCGAAGACATCCAAAGCCTCGCCAGGAAGCTAACTCGCAACTTCGCCACGGAGGACTTCCAGCTCCGCCAAAGGATTCCTTTCGGACTTCGCCAGAACTGTCTCTAGCTCCGCTATGAGCTCAAAGCGGGCAGCTCCGCTAGTGGTCTGCTATGGTCAACCTTTGACCAATCAAATCTCCAGATGAGATCGGATCTAATCGGATCAAATCCAATTAAGATCAAATCAGAGATCAAATTTGGCAGTTGATTGCCACAATCTCTTGACTCTTCTAGAAACGAGTAAGAAGATCAGGGGAAATCCTCCAACGATATGGAAAGGATCAAGAAGGTCAACCGACCTGCCAATTCTAGCTTCGCAGAAGCTGATCCTAGCCTCGCAGCAAGGCTACTTTCCAGATTTAAACAGATTTGATTCAATCTGTTTCCATATCTTCAAGGGACGATTATACCCTTGCTCTCCCTATAAATAGCCCACCAGGGGTATAAGGAGGGATATATACAAGAGGACTCCACAAGCAGAGGCTTCTTCATAACGCACCGTGCGCTCTCGAATTCAGAGACCTTTTAGAGAATTGCTTTCTCTAATCAGGGTGTTGATACCCTAACGTCGTCCTTCTTCTCAAAGAATCTCCGGAACCAGGCGAGAAGGAATTCCTAATTGAAGGCGATTTTGAGAAGCAGCAAGAGGGTTCTACCAACCTTCTATTCTCTGATTCCCTGAACCAGGCGAGAAGGGAATCTCATCACTCGCATCGTCAAAGGGACAAAGTGGTCGCGCGCTGATCAGACTCCTATCGGCACACTTCTCCAGAATCTCTGAGGAGATCTACTTGTAATCTTTTTAAGAATACTTGTAATTTAGCTCCTCAAACCCTTTTTTGTAAGTTTTCCCCCTTTGCAAACATAATGGAAAACAGTTTGGTAGGAGGATCACCATGGTTTAGTGACCTAAAGATTTGCCCTAATGGTTTTGATAACTATCTCTACTCCCATTTAGTTTACATGCTTTCATATTATTTATTTTTAACATATTTTGGTTTTTCATGTTCATTATATTAGATGCAATGTAATTAAACATGTGATATATATAGATAGTCTTTTGAGATACACCCATGTTCATATGGATTTACGTCTTTGTGTTCTCGCTATAGTTTAGCTATGGTGTAGATCCTAATCTAAAACATGTGCATTTAACATAATGATCATATTGGTCCATATTTTCTTTTATGATTCATGTTTTGATTACTTGTTTAGATGTAGTTTTCATCAAAACTTGTGTTTATACTTGTACAACTAGTGAGCCACATTTGATTATTTTATGTTTGTACTATGTTGCTCATTTGTACCCATTAGATGTACTTGTATAGCCTAATTTTGATGATTTTTACATTTTAACTTGTATTCCTTACTTTTGTACATGTTTCTATATAAATGTATTTAGCTTCATGTATATGTCAATTTTGCCAAAACTTTAGATATACATGTCTATCCTAGAGTCACTTGCCTATCATGCAAAAATTTTTATTGACTCATTTGTCTTTGGGATATGTATGTATACTTCTACTTTAGACAGAACATACATATGCCTTGAAGTCGGTATTGTTTTGATGAAAACTAAATTTTCATATTTTTTTAATGTTTATAAGGAATTTATATGAGCTTCATGCCTATTTCCATGACGTTGTTGATTACATGACTTTTTTCACTCTATATTTGGAGTTTACTCATGAATCTTTGTTTCTATGAGTTCTATATGTGCTTTATAGATTTTGAGTGACGATAATCGTGTGATTTTCATGTTTTTATGGATTCATTCATGTTTTATTCTTTACTTGAAGGATTTCATACTAGTTTTCAAAAATTATCTTTAAACTAGTTTTTATTCTTAAATTGGTCGTGATTTTTAAATATGTTATCTTTCAAACTCTTAATTTTTGAAAACCCCTACCTTATAAGGGTGATTGGATGTGCGACCATGTCTTATATGCTCATTATTGAAAATCTATTTAAACATGTGCATGAAAGGGGGGTAGCTATGAGATACACATATTTTTAATGAAAACTCTATTCTTGTATACTCATATGTGTTTCTTATATATGTATGCTTCAAACTTCAATTAGTATCAATTTCTATTGGTATATTCATTTTCATATATGTGTGTGTGTGTGTGTGTGTGTCTATATATATATATATATATATATATATATATATATATATATATATATATATATGATTTGATTGTGCTTACAACATCTTTACATCTTAAAGCACAAATTATTTCTTGCTAAGGTTAATTTAGTCCATTATGATAATTATTTTTCAATTGGTATCTTCTACAAGCTTATGCATTGTTTTTATTGGTATTTCATAAAGGGGGAGAAAAATTCGTGTGTTATCTTTCAATCGGTTTTATTTTCAATTGGTATCTTACTCACTCTTTATAATGAAAAATACTTTACTTTAGTATATGCTAATATTTTCAATATTGGTATCAATAATCTTAAATTGGTATTATTCTCAATTTATATCCTTATTGCAAAATGAGTTGTGATTAACCAAAATTTGGTTTTTACTTTCAATTGTTATTAAAATTTTCAAGATATTTTCAATTGGTACAATTTGATTCCAATTGGTATCAAACTTACAATGTTTAATTTTCAATTAATATCAAAAATCTTCTATGGTATCTTAAATATTTTTGTTCATTTACAAGTGGTACCTGTTGGCCCAAAAGCCCATCACTCTAGTTTTGATGATGATTAACTCATGTAGTTATAGTTTACTAATAATCTTATGTTTATATAATTTCAGTTATTGATCGAGATATTAATAGGTATTTAGCTTCAACAAAGGAGTTTTGGAGCTTACACGTGTTGATTCAAGAGCTCGCGCTTCAAGATCGCATTTAGCACTCTGTTGGAGTCAAGCTCGTTGGATCGTATTTGGTTTGAGTCGACTTGGAGAAGGAGTTCGACAAGAAGACTTCGGCTTATGCTTAGTTTATTTGAGTTTAGATCTTGTGTAAAGGTAGATAGTGTTGATATGCTCAAGTTCACACACACAAAAAAGTTTAAAGTTTATTGGTTTCGCTTTAACCGGTTTTGGATTTCCTATCAAAAACATAGATATACATCTTATATGTATATTGGATTCTATCCATATACAATATGCTTCAAAATTATTTCAATATCATGTTATTATATTTATACAAGTTTTGGAGAAAACAGTTTTTCATTTCAAAAATCCAAGTTTTGGAAAATACTAAATTTGTGTTTAAGCCTAATTTCAATATCACAAAAATGGTTCAAATAGTTTGTAATATGTGTTGAATTTTGGTCACACATGTTTGGTATTCAATAATCTTACAAGAACTTATTTTTGTGAAATTTATGTGTATTTATAGGATTTTATTGGAATTAAAATACCTAAGTTTTCAATCCCAAAATATCCAACCAGACACACTGGCGGTCGACCGGACGATCGACCGGACCAGGAGTCGGTCAACAGGAACGGTCGTCCGATCCGGTCGACCGATGTGCACGAGGAACGTGCACATGGCCAGCCTAAAAGGCCGATCGACCGCGCAGTCGACCAACTAAAAGCACCCAACTCTCAGGTGTTGGGCGGTCGACTGACGGGCTTGGTTTGTCGACCGGGCAGTCGACCGGAGGCACAACGGTTAGAAATATGACCGTTGCGCCAGTCGATCTGGTGGTCGACCGGAAGGGCATTTTTGCCCTTTCCTGCTGCCAACGGGCAGAATTTTGAGAGGCCTATATATATGCCTTCTCTAGAGCTGTTTTTAACAAGTTTTTAGAAAGCAAAAATTCTCATCTTTACAAGTGTTGTAGCAGCAAGTTTTTAAAGAGTTTTTGGGTTAAAAAGATTTATCTTTATTTGTTTTAAAGTGTTGGAAAAATCAAAGAAAAAGAGAGTATTTGAAAATTGGTTTTTGATCTTTATTACATCTATCTTGTGATTTTCTCAAGTATTTTTCTTTGTTATTTTCATTCCAAACACTTTGTTTTCTCACACTTGAGCTATCATTTCTACCCTATCTATAGGATCCTGTTTTTGTGGGAAAATTGGTTTGTGGTCCTTGAGATCACCAAGGTTGTTTGTGGCCTATTGAGATCACCAAGTATTTATAATCTCTTTACTTTGGGTGTTCATCCCTCTTATGTAAAGGTGATTGAGGTTGAGCTTTGGGTTTGTTTTTTTCCCTCTTGTGTAGAGGTGATTATGGTGGAGTTTTGGCTTAGTGCCTTATCCCTCTTGTATGAGGTAATTGTTGTTTGGCTTAGTGCACATCCCTCTATGTGTAGAGGTGATTGTTGTTGTGCCTAGCCTTTTGTGTATAGGTTGTTATATTGGAGAGAGGAGTTGTATACTCCTAAGCTTGTATTACCAAATCCTCGGTGGAGGTTCCCTGTGTGGGAGGTCCTGTGTGGACATATAGTGAAATTCGTTCTGTGTGAAGGCGGGGACGTAAAGCAATGGCTCGAACCTCGAAACATATCTCGGTGTTTGTGTTTGATCCACTATCTCTAAACTCTCTCTCTCTTTTATATCTTGCATTGCATTCATATCATATATATGCTTGATATTGTTTGTGTGCCCTCACTAGTATTGAACCAAGAAAGCTTCATATAGCACCTCAACTCTTATTTAGAGAAATTTAGAGGAGATAGTTCAAAGCCCGTCACCGGAAATTTGGTTACACTCTTTAGTTACACTTAGTATGTTGCAATTACTTTTTAATTCCGCATCATTTTTCATTAGATTAGCCATACACCTATTCACCCCCCTTTCAATTGGTATCAGAGCCTACACTCTTGATATTAGGTTTAACCACCTAGGAGTGAGATCTTGGCTCGCAATCTATATTTGCATTTATACACATATAGTTTATACACTCATGGATTACCTTACCCCTCCTATGTTTGATATTTCTAACATCGATATATGAAAACTTAAAATGAGTGGCTATTTAAAAACCCTAAGAATGCATGTTTACCTTGCTACTACCAAGAAATCTTATCTTGATAATAACAAGCATATTGAATCCAATGCACAAGCCCTAGATGCACTAAAGCATACACTTAGCAAAGAATATTTATCTATGATTTCTCATTGTGATTCCACTTTTGCAGTGTGGAATACTTTGACACCTCTCAATCTTCAAATGATAAAATATGTGGAGAAGGAATCTAGTGGAGAAGACTCCGAACAAGCTCGCTACATGGTCCAAGGGAATGACTCCCTTGAGGTACATTCAAAAACTCAACTAGATAATTGTGCTAGTTCTTCAGGAGATGACATCATTGATGTCGATGGTTTGAATGAAGAACTATCTATTGTTTGTGAAAACTTGCTTGAAAAGTACCAAGTTTTGAAAAAAAACTTTAAATTAAATAAAGAAAATAAGGATTTGTGTTCAAAACTTGATTTGGTTTTACAAGGGAGGGATGAGATTTCAAGTGAAAGGGACTCCTTAAAATCCCAACTTGACCTTACTCTAAATGAAAACAAAATTTTAAAGAGTAAAAATGATTGTGATAATGTTTTGAAGAAAAATGAGGTTTTATCTTCAAACTTGAACTTGTTTTAAAAGAGAACGATTCTTTGAAAAATAAAATTGCTTTAATTTCAAAAGAATTGGATTTAGTTTCAAAAGAAAATACTTCTTTGAAAAATGCTTTAGATTCATATGTTTGTCATGCTACTATAGAATCACCATCTAGTAAATCTGTTGCATGCTCCACTTCTTCTTGCAATGTTGAAAATGATATAAATATGTTAAAGAAGAGTGTTGATTGTTTAGGCTCCACTTTGAACCAATGTGCTATGAACCACACACGTTTGGAATCCATTATTCGCAAGAAACATGCTCCTCATATGCATGCACACAAACCACGACATACACATGCTCATCATGCTCACATACATGATTCCATGTATACTCAAGTGTTGGACGTATGGGCCACCTTGCAAAATTTTGTTATGATAGATTAAATAATTTAAATTTTGCAAACAAGTTTGTTTGGGTTAGGAAAGGTGCTAAACCCCATGGACCCAATAAGGTATGGATACTAAAATTCACTCTTATTTTATTTGATGCAGGTGTGGGCTCTCGCTTGACGTGAGAGTATTGGTGCCTTGATGGGGATGCGTTCCGAGCTAAATGGTGATACTTTTGGATACATCACTTTCAAAGAAAGTTTGGTGGGAGGACCATCATGGTTTGGAGATCAAGAGATTAGTCCTAATAGTTTTGATAACTATCTCTAACTCCCATTTTATTTACATGCACTTATTGAGACTTTTAGCATGTTTTTGATTTTTCATGATTATTATGTTAAATGCCATGTTAATTAGACTTGTGATATACATATGTAGTATTTGAGATACAACCATATTCATATGGATTCATATTTTGTATTCTTACTGTATTTTAGCTATTGTGTATATCCTAAATTTAAAGTATGTGCATCTACCCTAATGATTAGGTTTGGTTTTTGTACTTCATATTTTGATTACTTGTTTAGATATCATTCTCATTAAAACTTGTATTTATACTTGTACAACTAGTGAACCACATTTGATTATTATATGTTTGTGCTCTATTGCTCATTTGTACCCATTCGATGTACTTGTATAGCCTAGTTTTGATGATTCTTACATTTTAACTAGTATTCCCTATATTTGTACATGTTTTCATAATACATGTTTTTAGCTTCATGTATATGTCAATTATGTCAAAACTTTAGATATATATGTCTATCCTAGAGTCTCTTGCCTTTCATGCAAATTTTTTTGGATTCACTTGTGTTTGGGATATGTATGTATAATTCTAGTTTAGACATAACATACATATACCTTGAAGCATATTTAGTTTTGATAAATCCTTATTTTTGATAAAAGGAATTTCATATGAGTTTCATTGCCTAACTCCATGATTATGCTTTTCACATGATTCTTGTACACTCACGTTATTTGTGTTTACTCATTACCTTGTTTTATGAGTACATTGTTGAGCTTTGTATATCTTGAGTGTCAATTTTATGTAAAATGCATACTTCATGAAATATATGATTTGGTTTCATGTTTTGAAGATTCTATAACTAGTTATTTCAAAAATTATCTTAAACTAGTTCATTTTTTCTATTGGTAGAGTTTTCAGACATATTAAACTATTTTCAAACTCATATTTTTGAAAACACCTACCATCAAAGAGCGGTTGATAGGCGACCATGCCTTGTATGCTCAAAATTGAAAATCTATTTAAATATGTGCATGAATAGGATGATAGCCATGAGATATAAATGATTTTAATGAAAACTCTATCTTGTATACTCATATGTATTTCTTATATATGTATGCTTCAAATTTCAAATAGTATCAATTTCATTAGTATTTCTATTTTCATACATATATATGATTTGATTGTGCTTACAACATCTTTACATCTTAAAGCATAAATTATTTCTTATTAAGCTTGATTTAGTCCATAATGACAATTATTTTTCAATTGGTATCTTATACAAGCTATGCATTATTTTTATTGGTATTTCATAAAAGGGGAGAAAAATTCATATTTTATCTTTCAACCGGTTTTATTTTTATTGGTATCTTACTCCCACTCTTTATGATGAAAAATATTTTATTTTGGTATATGCTAACATTTTCAATATTGGTATCAATAATTTTAAATTGTTATTATTCTCAATTTGGTATCATTATTGCAAAATGAGTTGTATTTACTCAAAATTTGGTTTTTACTTTCATTTGGTATCAAAAATTTACTAGATATTTTCAATTGGTACAAATTGATTTCAATTGGTATCAAACTTACAATGTTTCATTTTCAATTGATATAAAAATCTTCTATTGATATGTTAAATAATTTGTTTATTTACAAGTGGTACCAAAATTTATTTAATGTCGACTACAATTTTCAATTGGTATCTACAATTTAATCTCATTGGTATCAAAATTTGTTTTGTTGACTTGAGAAATTTCAAAAAGTGATTTCACAATGTTTTGATATGTATTGCTTATATACAATGAGAACTTAACATCTCCTCTATATATAAATTTATGTTGAGTGTATCTCACATTGAGTAGCTTAACCTCTCTTCTTTATGTGATACACGTGTGTAGGGGGAGCTTTACATCTCCACTTATGCATTGTATATTATACTTTATGTGGTTAGGGTCTAGACATCTCTTTTCATTTAAATGCAAGTATACAGGGGAAGCTAACTTTACGTCTCTCCTCTTCATGAATGTATATAGCATATATATCTTTATTGTTTGATTAATTTTCGCCCCTTTATTGATGAATTGACAAAAAGGGAGAGAAGTATTTGAGAGTTTATATATGCATGTTTATTTCATTTGCTTGTTTATGCAAAAAAGGGAAAAGAATTTGGAGAGTTTATGCATGTTTATTTCTTTGTTTATGCATATATATGTTGTTTGGTTCATGCACTTCATTGACTATCTTTATGTTTATTGCTATGCATGAGTTAAGGGGCAGCTTCTATGAAGCATAACTTTAATCCATGCATATATAACTCCATGAGTTTTGTCATCACTAAAAAGGGGGAGATTGTTGGCCCAAAGGCCCATCTCTCTAGTTTTGATGATGATTAACTCATGTAGTTATAGTTTACTAATAATCTTGTGTTTATATAATTTTAGTTATTGATCAAGATATTAGTAGGTGTTTAGCTTCAACAAAGGAGTTTTAGAGCTTGCACGTGTTGATTCAAGAGCTCGCGCGTCAAGATCATATTTAGCACTCGGTTAGAGTTAAGCTCGTTGGATCGTGTTTGGATCGAGTCGACATGGAGAAGGAGTTCGACAAAAAGACTTTGATTTTTGTTTAGTTTATTTGAGTTTAGATCTTGTGTAAAGGTAGATAGTGTTGATATGCTTAAGTTCACACACACACAAAAGTTTAAGTTTATTAGTTTCGCTTTAACCGGTTTTGGATTTCCTATCAAAAACATAGATATACATCTTATAGTATATTGGATTCTATCCGTATATAATATGCTTCAAAATTGTTTCAATATCATGTTTTTGTATTTATACAAGTTTTGGAGAAAACAGTTTTTCATTTCAAAAATCCAAGTTTTGAAAAATACCGATTTTGTGTTTAAGCCTAATTTCAATATCACAAAAATGGTTCAAATAGTTTGTAATATGTGTTGATTTTTGGTCACACATGTTTGGTATTCAAAGATCTTACAATAAATTATTTTTGTGAAATTTATGTCTATTTATGAGATTTTATTGGAATTAAAATACCTAAGTTTTCAATCCCAAAATATCCAGCCAGATATACTGGCAGTCAACCGGACGGTTGACCGGACCAGGAGTCATTAGACTGGACCGGTCGACCAATGAGCACAAGGAACGTGCACATGGTCAGCTTAAAATGCCGGTCGACTGCGTGATCGACCGACTGAAAGTACCCAACTCTCGGGTACTTGTTGGCCCAAGAAGTTACACTCTCCAATTGTTTTGTGTTTTGATGATGACAAACCAAATTAGTGCTATTTGGTACTAACAAGTTTGCTAAGATGAGTTTCAGGTCTTGTACCATGTTTAGAGACCATTTGCTTAGCTATTGCAAGAACTTCTAAGTTCCACCAAGTAAGGAAGGCAAATTGCACATCAAGGAAGGATCATAGAAGAGAAGGCACTAGTAAGGCATTGGATGGCTCAAAGACTTGAAGATAGCTCAAGAAGTCTTCATGTATTTTGTTTTTCAGTTTATAGTATGTTAAAGAATAGTGGATAGGTTTGAAGCTCAATCACACACGTTTTTGCGCATACACTATTTCTTAGTTTATTTCCTATAAAATATACAAAAATATTTTAGTACAAAATCTTTCTTCTACAAATTTCTTTTTATGTTACATACTGAATTCCTGTTTAAAATAGTTTTGTTAAAAATATTTTTCTTCTCAAAATTCTGTCTTTATTTCGTTTTCTGACCTGATCCGGTCGACCGGCAGTCTACCGACAGTCGACTGAGTCTATGTCAGGCTGGTCCGGTCGACCGGACCAGTCGACCGAGGTCCTGGCAGAATGCACGTATCCGTGTGCATGTCTGTCGGTCGACCGGGGCAGTCGACCGATGTTTATTTTTAAGTCACAGTTTGTATCAGTCGACCGGGTCGGTTGACCGATAGCCTGTAACGGTCGGAATTTTGTACTACCGGTCGACCGGCCCGGTCGACCGATGTAGCCGTTGAACAGTAACGGGCAGATTTTTTAAGAGCTGTTTATTTTTGTCTTTTGTGTTTAAAAATTCGTTTAAGGATATATTTTGATCTAATTACCTCCTAAACATCAGTAACTATGTTTTATCCCTAAACCCTAGCCCTCTCCTATAAATAGGGGTGTTTGGGGAGAGATTGGTTACCACAACTATTATTGCTAAAAATTCAAAAGTTTAAGGCTTTCAAAGTTCTTGGTTTTTGTGCTAAATTCTCTCAATTTTCTGAAGGATTTTCAAAAGTTTTTCTCTGATTTCAATTTCTTTTCCTTACACAAAAAAAGAGCTTCAATTCTACTCATTATTCTCTAAGGACCTTTGTAAGGGAAGAGATTTTTGAAAGAGAGAGTTTGTGGTCTTTTGACTACCAAGGAAATCACTTGTTCTTGAGATTGTAGGAGTTGGGTACTCCATTGTAATTGTTCTTTGTGATAGTGGAAGTAGCTAGAATCCTTCTGGGGAAGGCGGGGAGTAGAGCTGGGTGCTCGAACCTCGATAACATATCCTTGTGTTTGCGATTGGTTTACATTCTTGCAATTATTACTCTACTTTGCTTGCACTTATTACTTGCTCATCATACTTACTTGCTTGCATTCATCTTGTGACTCTTGCTTGGTAATAGTTGTAGCTTTAATTTTTAATTTGCCCCTTGATTAGCATTGTACCTATTCACCCCCCCTCTAGGTGACTTTTCAATTGGTATCAGAGCTTGGACTCTAGGTTTGGCTTAACATCCATAGAGAGATCCTTAAAATATTGCTAATCAACATTTTCATTTCATTCATTCATCACTAGTAAACATGGCCGACAACATTAAATCCCCACCTAAATTTGATGGCCTAAATTTCCCAATTTGGAAGGTTAGGATGACTATATTTTTGCAATCTTTGGGTAGCTTAGTGGCCAAGTTCTTGACTAAACCCTATGTAGCACCCGATGGTGATGAGAGCACTTGGACCGACCTTGACTTTAAACTATATGAGGCTAACTCCAAAGCCCAAAATTCCCTATTAACCGCCTTGAATGAGGATGACCTTACACGGGTAATTCATTGCCAATCCGCCTATGAGATTTGGCAACACTTATTGGTCACACACGAGGGGACTTCACAAGTCAAGAGAGCTAAGATAGATCTCTTGAGGTCCCAATATGAGTCATTTAAAATGCTTGATGATGAGTCTATTGATAGTATGGCTACAAGGTTTACTAAAATAACTAATGGTCTTTCTTCATTAGGTGATGACATCTCCAACGATCAAAAGGTGCGGAAAGTAATTCGGGCTCTTCCTTCATCATGGGAGATCAAGGCCACCACCTTGAAGGAGTTGAACGACAAGGACGAGATGGACCTCATTAGTCTCATTGGGAACCTAAAGACCCATGAGATGGAGAAGAAGGCGAGAGAAGAGGCCACTACTTCAAAGAAGAAATCCATAGCCTTCAAGACTTCAACCACCAATGATGACGATGAAGATGACGAAGAAGAAGATGAGGAGCTAACTCTACTTGTGCGGAATGTCAAGAGGTTGTACCGAAAGAACAAGTTCAACTTCCGGAGAAAATTCGAAGGCAAAGAGGAGCGGAAGATCATATGCTACAATTGCCGCAAACCCGGACATATCATGGCGGATTGTCCGTAGTTCAAGAAGAAAATGACTTCCTCCTTTAAGCCAAAGAAGCCGGAGGAAAAGAAAGCCTACAAAGCTACATGGGATTCGGAAAGCGAGTCCGAAGAGGAGGTGGATCAAGCTAACATGTGTTTCATGGCAAACACACCCAAGGTAACCTCTCAATCCCTTGATGATGAAGATGATGATGTAAGTAAGGAAGTTCTAGTGCATGCTTTTGTAGAACTTTCTGAAACTTATGATAACAAGAAACTTGAATGCATAAAATTACAAAAAGAAGTTGCTTTTCTTAAGAATCAACTTGCCATTGTTTCTAAAGAAAAAGATGATATTTCTTCTAATTTCATTTCCATGCAAAAAGAATTTTGTGCCTACAAGAGTACTTGTAAGGCAAAATCTCCTATTATTGATGAAAAAGAAATTTCTTCTTTTAAATCAAAAATGAATGACTTTGAAAAAGTTTTAAAAGATTGTGCCTTTAATACTAAGAAACTTGAAGAAAAATTTTCTAAAAAGCACACATCTCATGCTAAGATTCCTCATGCTCACACTACACCTAACACGTCTCATGTTCTTGCTCAAAATGCCCATGCTCACAAATCACACACTCATTATGCTTTTAAATATGGTAGAGTGTATAGATGCACATATTGTGGCAAAAATGGACATTTAGCTAAGTTTTGCTATGATCAACTAAATAGAACAAATAATCTTGCTTGGGTTCATGACACTAACCCTAGAGGACCCAAGAAAATGTGGGTACCAAAATCAAGTCTTAAATTGTTTGATGTAGGTACACACCAAAGCTCCAAGACGTAGGGAGCGGTGGTACCTTGATAGTGGTTGTTCAAGACACATGACATGGGACATCAACAACTTCACAACCCTATCAAGGTACTTGGAAGGTGGCACCGTCACCTTCGGGGATGACTCCAAAGGAACTATCATCGGTATAGGTAACATTCAAATTGGTGCATCTCCTATTATTGAGAATGTTGTTTTAGTAGATGGTTTAAAACATAATTTGCTTAGCATTAGCCAACTTTGTGATCGTGGACTTAAAGTTGTTTTTGATGATACTTCTTGCAAGATTTTTGATGTTAAATCCGATATTTGTATTCTCACCGGTTTCGTGATAATAATGTTTATATTATTGACATGCTCAATTTAGATTGTTCTACTAAATGCTTGAATGCTTTTGATGAAAATTCTTGGCTTTGGCATAGAAGACTAGGACATGCATCTTTTGACCATATTTCTAGGATTAATTCAAAGGAATTGGTGAAGGGTATACCTTGCTTGGATTTTGAGAAAGACCGCATTTGTAGTGCGTGCCAACTTGGGAAACAAACCAAGTCTTCCTTTAAACCAATCAAGGATATCATGTCAACTAGGCCTTTAGAATTAATTCATATGGATCTTTTTGGACCAACTAAAACTAAGAGTTTAAATGGAAGCAGATTTGCATTTGTTTTGGTTGATGATTTCTCCCGTTTTACTTGGGTTTTCTTTTTGCAAAATAAAGATCAAACTTTTTCTCATTTTAAGATTTTTCGAAAAAGAGTTAAAAAGAAAAGGGTTTTCCGATTTTGAGAATAAGGAGTGATAGAGGTGGTGAGTTTATTAACCAACTCTTCATGACTTATTGTGATAAAAAGGAAATTAAGCATGAAACGTCTTGTCCTAGAACTCCACAACAAAATGGAGTTGTAGAAAGGAAAATAGAACACTTCAAGAGATGGCTAGGACAATGATAAGTGAATATGACCTCCCTCAATATTTATGGGCCGAGGCCGTAAACACCGCATGCTATATATCGAATCGTATTTATTTATGCAAAAATTCTTCAAAAACTTCTTTTGAAATGTATCATTCTAGAAAACCTAATGTTGCATATTTTAAAGTTTTTGGATGCAAGTGTTTTGTTTTGAATACTAAGGATAATTTGGGTAAATTTGATGCTAAGGCTTATGAGGCTATCTTTGTTGGATATTCCTCTACTAGCAAAGCATATAGAGTTTTCATTAGATCTTCTCAAACCATTGAAGAATCCATGCATGTTAAGTTTGAAGAATCTAATGTGTTTGTTGAGAATGTTGTAGAGTTTGAACCATTAGGTGAAGACATGGAGAGACTATCCTTGAAGGACTCACCCGCTCAAGAAGAAAAGCTAGATCCTATTGGTGAAGTTCAAGAGGATAAGGAGGAAAGCACTCAACCGCTTCCTAAAGCTTGGAGATACGCTACAAATCATCCTAAGGAGCTCATCTTGGGTGATGCATCTAAAGGAGTCACAACGCGCTCCAAACTCCATGACCTATGTGGTAACTTTGCTTTCATTTCTCATTTTGAACCCAAAGGCATTCTCGAAGCCGAGACGGACCCATATTGGTTGCTTGCCATGCAAGAGGAACTCAATCAATTTGAGCGCAACCAAGTTTGGCACCTTGTTCCTAAGCCCCACGATAGACCAATAATTGGTACTAAGTGGATCTTTAGAAACAAGATGGATGAGTCCGGAAATGTCATTAGGAATAAAGCTAGGTTAGTGGCCCAAGGTTACACTCAAGTTGAGGGAATTGACTTTGAGGAGACCTTTGCACCCGTAGCACGGCTTGAAGCCATACGGATGACACTAGCTTTTGCATGCTTTAAAAATTTTAAACTTTTTCAAATGGATGTGAAAAGTGCATTTTTGAATGGTTTTATTAATGAAGAAGTTTATGTTGCTCAACCTCCCGGTTTTGTTGATCATGTTCATCCCGATTTTGTTTTTAAACTTGATAAAGCTTTGTATGGATTGAAACAAGCTCCAAGAGCTTGGTATGAAAGGCTTTCTAGTTTTCTCATCTCAAATGATTTTATTAAAGGCAAAGTAGACACAACTCTTTTTACTAAGCATGTTGATAATGATATTTTAATTGTGCAAATTTATGTTGATGATATAATTTTTGGATCTACTAATGAGCTTTTGTGCAAGGATTTTGAGAAGGTAATGCAACTAGAATTTGAAATGTCTTCCATGGGTGAGCTCAATTTCTTCCTTGGACTCCAAATCAAGCAATTGCAAGACGGAACCTTCATTAACCAAGCCAAGTACGCAAAGGAGCTAGTAAAGAAGTTTGGGCTTGAAGGATCAAAGGCTTGCAACACTCCAATGGCAACTACAACCAAGCTTGATAAGGACGAACAAGGTAAAAATGTTGATATTAAATTATATAGAAGCATGATAGGAAGTCTTTTATATTTGACGGCAAGTAGGCCGGATATCATGTTTAGTGTGTGTCTTTGTGCTAGATTTCAATCGTGCCCTAAAGAGTCTCATCTTATTGCGGTAAAACGCATTATTCGTTATATTAAGGGCACTATTGGAATGGGTCTTTGGTATCCGAAAACTATAGATTTTTCAATGACTAGTTATTCGGATGCCGACTATGCGGGTTGTAGAGTAGATAGAAAGAGTACTAGTGGGACATGTCAATTTCTTGGTAATTGTCTTGTTTCATGGTCCTCTAGGAAACAAAATTCCGTAGCTCTCTCAACCGCCGAGGCGGAGTATGTTGCCGCGGGGGCTTGTTGTGCACAAGTCCTTTGGATGAAACATACTCTCCTTGATTTTGATTTGCACTTTGATCATATAAAAATATTTTGTGATAATACTAGTACTATACACATGACCAAAAATGCAAATCAACATAGTAAGACCAAGCACATTGAGATTAGATATCACTTTCTTAGAGATCACTTTGAGAAAGGTGATATAGATATTGATTATGTTTCCACGGATTTACAACTAGCCGATATTTTCACTAAACCTCTTGATTTTGCTAGATTTTCGTTTATTTGTGGAGAACTTAATGTTTGTATTATTGAATAAACATGTTTTTCATAACCCTTTTTGATGTATGACAAAAAGGGGAGAATAAGTTTACATGACAAAAATAAGTTCATTTGGTCTTGGTTCCATATGAATTTATATGTTTTAATTTTAAGATTTGTTTTATGAATTTATATGTTTTGGTTTTATGAATTCTTGTGTTTTAGTTGTTTTGGTATTTTTGGTATCAAGAGCAATTTTTGGGTTTTCTAATTTTGTTTTAATTGGTTTCAATAATTGGTGCATCATTTCAATTATTGGTATCTAGAGCATATTATTGTGTTTTTAATTATAGCATAATTTGAGGGGGAGTTTTCTCCTCCCTATATTTTTGTTAATAGCCTATTTGTTTTGTCATCATCAAAAAGGGGAGATTGTTGGCCCAAGAGGTTACACTCTCCAATTGTTTTGTGTTTTGATGATGACAAACCAAATTAGTGCTATTTGGTACTAACAAGTTTGCTAAGATGAGTTTCAGGTCTTGTACCATGTTTAGAGACCATTTGCTTAGCTATTGCAAGAACTTCTAAGTTCCACCAAGCAAGGAAGGCAAATTGCACATCAAGGAAGGATCATAGAAGAGAAGGCACTAGCAAGGCATTGGATGGCTCAAAGACTTGAAGATAGCTCAAGAAGTCTTCATGTATTTTGTTTTTCAGTTTATAGTATGTTAAAGAATAGTGGATAGGTTTGAAGCTCAATCACACACGTTTTAGCGCATACACTATTTCTTAGTTTATTTCCTATAAAATATACAAAAATATTTTAGTACAAAATCTTTCTTCTACAATTTCTTTTTATGTTACATACTGAATTCCTGTTTAAAATAGTTTTGTTAAAATATTTTCTTCTCAAAATTCTGTCTTTATTTCGTTTTCTGACCTGATCCGGTCGACCGGCAGTCTACCGACAGTCGACCGAGTCTATGTCAGGCTGGTCCGGTCGACCGGACCAGTCGACCGAGGTCCTGGCAGAATGCACGTATCCGTGTGCATGTCTGTCGGTCGACCGGGGCAGTCGACCGATGTTTATTTTTAAGTCACAGTTTGTATCAGTCGACCGGGTCGGTCGACCGATAGCCTGTAACGGTCGGAATTTTGTACTACCGGTCGACCGGCCCGGTCGACCGATGTAGCCGTTGAACAGTAACGGGCAGATTTTTTAAGAGCTGTTTATTTTTGTCTTTTGAGTTTAAAAATTCGTTTAAGGATATATTTTGATCTAATTACCTCCTAAACATCAGTAACTATGTTTTATCCCTAAACCCTAGCCCTCTCCTATAAATAGGGGTGTTTGAGGAGAGATTGGTTACCACAACTATTATTGCTAAAAATTCAAAAGTTTAAGGCTTTCAAAGTTCTTGGTTTTTGTGCTAAATTCTCTCAATTTTCTGAAGGGTTTTCAAAAGTTTTTCTCTGATTTCAATTTCTTTTCCTTACACAAAAAAAGAGCTTCAATTCTACTCATTATTCTCTAAGGACCTTTGTAAGGGAAGAGATTTTTGAAAGAGAGAGTTTGTGATCTTTTGACTACCAAGGAAATCACTTGTTCTTGAGATTGTAGGAGTTGGGTACTCCATTGTAATTGTTCTTTGTGATAGTGGAAGTAGCTAGAATCCTTCTGGGGAAGGCGGGGAGTAGAGCTGGGTGCTCGAACCTCCATAACATATCCTTGTGTTTGCGATTGGTTTACATTCTTGCAATTATTACTCTACTTTGCTTGCACTTATTACTTGCTCATCATACTTACTTGCTTGCATTCATCTTGTGACTCTTGCTTGGTAATAGTTGTAGCTTTAATTTTTAATTTGCCCCTTGATTAGCATTGTCACCTATTCACCCCCCCTCTAGGTGACTTTTCAGTACTGGCCGATCGATCAGGCGGTCGACCGACAGGCTTGGCCGGTCAACCGGAGGCACAATGGTCAGAAATATGACCGTTGCGCCGGTCGACCGGGCGGTCGACTGGAGGGCATGTTTGCCCTTTCCTGCTGCTAACAGGCAGAATTTTGAGAGGCCTATATATGCCGTCTCTTGAGCTATTTTTAACAAGTTTTTAGAGAGCAAAAATTCCCATATTTACAAGTGTTTTAGCAGCAAGTTTTTAAAAAGTTTTTGGGTTAAAAGATTTATCTTTATTTGTTTTAAAGTGTTGAAAAGATCAAAGAAAAAGGAGTATTTGGGAATTAGTTTTTGATCTTTATTTCTACATCTTTCTTGTGATTTTTCCAAGTATTTTTCTTTGTTATTTTTAGTCCAAACACTTTATTTTCTCATACTTAATCTATCATCTCTATTCTATCTATAGGATCTTATTTTTTTGGGAAAATTGATTTGTGGTCTATGAGATCACCAAGGTTGTTTGTGGTCTATTGAGATCTCAAAGTGTTTGTAATCTCTTTGCTTTGGGTGTTCATCCCTCTTGTGTAGAGGTGATTGTGGTGGAGTTTTGGCTTAGTGCCTTATCCCTCTTGTGTAAGGTGATTGTTGTTTGGCTTAGTGCACATCCCTCTAAGTGTAGATGTGATTGATGTTGTGCCTAATCTTTTTTGTAGAGGTTGTTGTGTTTGAGAGAGGAGTTGTGTACTCCTAAGCTTGTATTACCAAATCCTCGGTGGAGGTTCCCTGTGTGGGAGGTTCTATGTGGATATATAGTGGAAATCCTTCTGTGTAAAGAGGGACGTAGAGCAGTGGCTCGAACCTCGAAACATATCTCGGTGTTTTTGTTTGATTCATTATCTCTAAACTCTCTCCTTTATATCTTGCATTGCATCATATTGTGCATATCATATATATGCTTAATATTGTTTGTGTGCCCTTACTAGTGTTGAACCAAGAGAGCTTCATATAGCACCTCAACTCTTATTTAGAGGAATTTAGAGAAGATAGTCCAGAGCCATACACCTATTCACCCCCAGTCTAGGTGTATTTCAGTACCAACACTTGTTTTTGTCAACTACAATTTTCAATAGGTATCTACAATTTGATTTCATTAGTATCAAAATTTATTTTGTTGACTTGAGAAATTTCAAAAGGTTGATTTCAAAATATTTTGATATGTATTGCTTATATGCAAGGGGAGCTTAACATCTCTTCTATATATAGATTCATGTTGAGTGTATCTCACATTGAGGAGCTAGACCTCTCTTCTTTATGTGATACACGTGTATAGGGGGAGCTGTACATCTTTTACTTATACATTGTATATTATGCGTTATGTGATTAGGGTCTAGTCATCTTTTTCATGTAATGAATGTATGCAGGGGGAGTTAACTTTATGTCTCTCCTTTTCATGAATATATATCGCATATATCTTTATTACTTTTTTTTCCTTCGCCCCTTTGTTGATGAATTGACAAAAAGGGGGAGAAGTATTTGGGAGTTTATATATGCATGTTTATGTTTATTTATTTCCTCGTATATGCAAAAGGGGGAAAAGAATTTGATGAGTTTATGTATGTTTATTTCCATTTATGCATATATGTGTTGTTTGGTTGTGCAATTCATTGAATATCTTTATGTTTATTGCTATGCATGAGTTAAGCGGAGCTTCTATGAAGCTTAACTTTATCTATGCATATATAACTCCATGAGTTTTGTCATCATCAAAAAGGGGAGATTGCTGGCCTAAAGGCCCATCACTTTAGTTTTGATGATGATTAACTCATGTAGTTATAGTTTACTAATAATCTTGTGTTTTATATAGTTTCAGTTGTTTATCAAGATATTTGTAGGTGTCTAGCTTCAACAAAGGAGTTTTAGAGCTAACACATATAGATTCAAGAGCTTGGGTGTCTAAGATCGCATCTAACACTCGGTTGGAGTCAAACTCTTTGAATTGGGTTTGGATCGAGTCGACTTGAAAAAGGAGTTCTATAAGAAGACTTCGGTTTGTATGTAGTTTAGTTTGTTAAAGGGTAGAATATACATTTGAAGCTCAAAAATATATACACAAAAAATGCACGTTTTTCAAAACTATGATTTTGGATTTTAATCAGTTTTAGTTCTGCTGATCTACTTGACACCTTTTTAGATTTCTTATCATAACGTTTTATTCATATATTCAATAGCATGATTTAAATTATATTCAAAGATAACTTTTAGAGCTACATCTCTTATTCAATAATATTTTCTGCTTCAAATGTTAAAGATGTCAAATATTGAGTTGAATTCTGTTAATGTTCTGAAGATAGTTTACAGTTTCTGATTTGACACCTTTCTGTATTTTATTAATAACGTTTTACTCTGAAATGATATTGAGTTAATTCAAGTTGCAGTAGAATATAGACTTACAGAGTTACAAATTATTCCTTATTTCTGAATTCTGACATTTTCAGCCTGTAAACTATGCTCAAATTTGACGAACAGTTTGTCGATTGGTAGAATGGCTAATTTTCTGGAGGTTGACTTTTAACATGTTTTTAAAACGTGTTTTGTTGAATTTTAAGGGTTAATTTCTTCCTCTTTTATGCTGGTAAAACTATTCTAAGTTTTCTCTTCCTAAAACCTATATACAGAGGTCATTAGGGTTGAGTTCATAACAACTACAACAATTCTATTTGAAAAATCAAGTTTTGAGTTTCAAGAGAAAGAGTTTTCAAGTTTCAGTTTTGTGTTTTTATTTTCAGAAATCTTGTTTAAGTTTTTTGTTCTCAAAAATCCTCTTCTGATTTTATTCTCACTTACAAATTTTTGAGCTTTCAAATTTATATTTTACTTTATAGGATTTTGTAAGAGAGTTTTGCAAGAGAGAGTTTGTGGTCTTTTGTTCACCCAGATATTGTTCCATTATTGTTACGCTACCTCTGGACTAGAGGAGTATATTGGGGAGTTGTGTACTCCGTGCAGTTGTAATCCTTTGGTGAAAGGTTCTATAGTGGATTGGGGAATCCTTCACGGTAGTGAAAGCGGGGACGTAGAGCAGTGGCCCGAACCTCGAAACAAATCTTCTTGTTTGCGATTGCTTTCTTATCTCTACTTATTTGTTTTTTATTCATTCATTATTGTCGGTCTATACTCGTCACAACAAGATAGCAATTAAGCACCTCAAACTCTTATCTAGAGGAATCACGAGGAGAAGTTCAGAGCCCTTCACGGGGAATTCGGTTTCTAGTCTTGTTTTGAGTGATTGGTTGCATCATCTCATTTTATATTGCATTAAAATTTTAATTGATTAGCTATACACCTATTCACCCCCTAGGTGTATTTTCATTTACCTCTACATTTTGGTACTTTTATTGAGGTTCTCTGAGTCCACCTTCAAAGTTCTCCCAATTCCAACTTTTCCCCTCCGCAAAAAAAGCCTCTTCGAAGTCGGAATGACCCATCGAAGAAGAACATTGCACGTGTTGCTACCTCAGCCGCGTCGAAGGCTGAATCAACGCCTATGGGGGCACTGGGGCCACCAACGATCATCCTCTATATCCCGACATCCTCATCTAAGATGCAGAGAAAGAAAGGACCGTCTTCCCCTCCTACTGCCCTGGGGCAGGGCACACTCGCGAGACTCGACTCCCCTATGAGAGCCAACTTGTCCAAATGCTCTCCAGTCTTCAGAGGCAGTGGACGAACAATGGGGAGGAGGCGGCTCGTGAGTGTGAGAAGAGCAGCCTTAGAGAGAGATGAGGCGAATGTGTCCAAGAACTAGCTCGTCGCTCAAATTGAGAACCTGTGGAGGTCGCAATCCACCAGGAACCAAAGGATAGAAGGCACTTGCACTCCTCTGTTTCCGCCACCTAGCAC